>JAMKCH010033819.1:0-68112 GCA_023653785.1 Ophioderma brevispina | reverse complement strand
ACTAAACACATGTTTAGTACTTAGGTATAAAACAGTTTTAAAAAGTGTAAGGACCACAACATTTCAAGATCATGATCGTTATGACACGACATCATTTTTCATTGTCTTACATCATATTTATTGTTTATCGTCTCATTTAAAGTAAGACATAATACTTTCGTTTTTTTAACATGATATTTTGTCATCTGGCATAATACCCCCCAATTTTTTTATTCGATTTTCGTATGCTTAAATTCCAAATTCTTCAAAAGGGGAATGGCTTGTGAGTGACGTCCTGTGTATTTCTATTGCGTTTCTTTTCTTTTCACTCCAGTTTTAAAGTAATAGATATTACTTCACTGCACTTCTTTTATTTTCCACAAAATGCAACAACGTAAATAATGTATTATTACAAAATTTCAATATATGAATAGAGACATTAAACATTTAATATGCTTGTGGAGGGAACTGATAATAAGCCAAAGGCCTGTAAAATCCCAGCTACCTTAGATGTTATGAATTATATTTATCTAATAGTAATCTTTATATGAAGATTTTTAAATATTTAACGGGTTTGGCATTTTTGACATTTGAAGGGATATTTATTCCAATAATTACACCACAGTACGAATTGAATTTTTCGCAAATCCCAAGTTTTTGTAAATTGGAATCTGAAAATCAGAAACATGTCTAGTATTATATGAATGATTATCAGAATTAGCTGTAAACATGTTATTCAAAGCATTAGGGAGTAAGGTTCTTGCAGAGTTGTACATTAAAGTACACACGTCTAAATCATATAAATCATCAATTTTCAATCAATTATATTTTTCATAAACAGAGGCTTGATGAACATCTGTATCACATTTCCCCATAATCTCAAGCACGCTTTTTTGCAGTATGTGACATCTTCTCTTTCAACTTAACCAGCACTTCCCCAAACTGTTAAGCCATACTTAATATAAGCAGATTTAAGTATTATACAAATTAAACTATTACAAGCATTCAGGAAGGAAGTGTCAACTTTTTGCCAGAACACCAATACTTCTTGAACATTTTTTGCTCAATTATTATATGCTCTTTCCAATAAAGATTTTTGGTCAATTCCAATACCAAGAAATTCACTGAATCAACTTTAAGTTAGTTATCTATCTATCTTAATTTCTATTTATCATTAATTGGTTGGTTTTTTTTAATATTCTTATTATTTTGTTGTTTTGGTTTTTATTTAGATTTAATGAAAGTTTATTTGATTGAAACCATGTATTTAATTTGCCAATTCCATCATCATAATGTCATTCAAAATCTGAACATTCTGATTTGAGTAAAAATCACTATTTTTATAAAGTATCATCTGCATAACGATAAATGATAGATTTGGAGCAGCATTTGGGATATCACTTTACATAAATTTATGAAACCTAACGGGTCCAAGAATAGTAACCCGAGGCATCTCCCAGTCATAGATTTTCTGAAGACTCAATAGAATTATAATTTACATATTGTTTTCTATCTGGAAGATAACTTTTAAAATCTCATTTTAGCACACACTCTAAATCCATAATGTGAAAGCTTTGCTAGCAAATATCATGATTTATGATCAAATGCTTTGATAAATCTAAAAATACCCCAGCTGTAATATTACCAAACCATCATTTGAAGCTAAAGTTATTTTATCAACTAATTCTGCAATTGCCATTGGTATCATGCTTTTGTCTAAAACCAAATTGATTTTTGAAAAATATCTTATGTTGTTCAAATGAATACATCGGTTCATACAGCCGTTCAAGACTTTTTAGAAAAACCTACCAATACAGCAATTGGTCTATAATTGGTGAAGATCTTTTCTTTCTTTTTTATTAACAGGAACAATTTTTGCTATTTTTAGTTTATCTGGAACAATTCCAGAATTAAGTGACATACTGAAAATACTATCGTGGTACCGCTAATTCAAGAAGCAATTTTCTAATTTTTATGAACAGAACAATTTTTGCTATTTTTAGTTTCTCTGGAACACTCCAGAATGAAAGTGACATATTGAATAATCGTATTGGTACAGCTAATTCCAGAGCATTTTCTTAATTAAGAATGCTGTTTCCATCATATCCAGGACTTTATTAATTTTAATTTAAGAATACTCAATCATTCATCTTCAGTATAGGTGTAAGAACAAGTATCCTGGACCTGGATTAGAAAGAAGGAAGAGAAATGGTTCTCCAAGTTGGGTAATTTGCATAATTGATTTGGACCAATTTAATAAGAATCATTGAAGTGTTCAGAAAATTTGTACTGGATCCGTTAACAGTTTCCCCATTCATATTAAATTTTATTAAGATTTTCTTTTTATTGTTTATTCAAAATAGTGTTTCAAATTTTCCAGGTGCTTTTTAATATGCTTTTTCTTTTCAAATTTATATGCATAATAAATCTTTTTGGCTGTTTCTTAAATTTTATTTACCCTATTTTTTAAAGGCTTTGTATTTGGGTTTGATTTTGAGGTGAGGTTCCAAAAATTTGTTATAAAGTTTGCTTTTTTGTTCTTTATTAATTTAACTAATCTTAGATATCCATTGTTATTAATTATTTTTTTTTCCCTTTTTTTCTAGGTTATGTTTTATGGTGTGAAAAAGAAAAGAAAGAAAAAAAAATACTGTTTATGCATATCATTTAAATATATCATAAATGCATTAAAGAGCATTAACCTTACCTGTTTGTGAAGGACTTGTTCCAGTCAAATTTTGCGATGGCATGTGGTTTTGATTTTGAATATTAGTGATGAATACTACCTAATCCAGTGGATCATAAGTGTGATTATAATTCATTTAATAGTAGATAATGTAAAATTAGGAAAAATGATCCCTTATATCACTAATAGAACCCATTAGTTACATTCACCACATTTATTATTAAACTAAAACATTTGTCAATTAAAGTGCGCTTTTATCTGTTACCCTAGGAGGTTTGAGTTTATGGGTAATGACGATAGGAGTATACCATGTTAATGAAATCATTAATATCTTTTTTCACTGATTCTTGAGAATGTCAATATTGTAAATCCCCAGCCATAGGTTACTTTGTTTTCAAAATTAATTATTTATAATAAATTCTAATTTATGATTAAATTCTTTTTATTGAAGTATGCTGGTGCTATATATATGATCCAACAATTAAATTTTTATTATTTTCTCGATCTACTCAATAAAACCTGTTTTCCATATTTCTTTTGAATTGTTAATCAGTTTTAGGTAAATTTTATATTTTCTTAGATTTAAACTACCCACCAATACATATGTCTCTATTCTCTTTTTGTATACCTCAGATTTATCCTTCAATGTTATAATAGTTGAAAGGGGTGTTTTCTTTAAAAACCAAGTTTTCATACCAATTATGGTAAATGTGTGGTTAATTAGACATCAGATATCTTTCATATATCAAATTTTTTTTGGCCAAACTACGAATAGTAAAATTAAGTATTGAAAATCAACATCTGCATTCAAGAAGTTTTTTCATGTCAATGTATTGTGGTGTATAATATTCGCATTACATTTATCTCATTATTAAGTACAAATCATCCTCATTTAACCTTATGGATTAAATAAAGGTCTTCATAATTTAATTTTTACTATATGATGGCAATGTATTTGTTCTGTGAGTGTGTGTGTTTGTCTTCTCAGGGCCTTATCATCATCCTCATCTATACTATCTGTATGAAACTCAAAACTCTTTTGATTTTCAATTGGTAACTGTTAAAATTGGTTACACTTAATCTACACTATTATTATTTACATTTAACCTACATTAGTAGCAGCTTGCTCATTTAAAGAGGAATAGGTAGAACAGTCCTGTTGCGGAGTTTATGTTGCAGGAAGATTCAAGTCTCTATGTAGGGTAAGCTCATTGCTCTCCTTAGATTACTAACTAGACTGCCCAGGCCCTTGTTGTTTAGATGTAACATGATCCCAGTACAAATCATGCCTTATTACACCATTTTGAGACCAAACGATGGGCACGGTCAGCAAAAGACACTCGAGGACTACAATAGAGTTTCCATCAAGGCACGATTTAGTTGAACAGATACATCATTTGCCCAGTTACTCTCCTTAAAGGGCATGTCGGGAAAACTCCAAAATGATAACATGGCAGAAGGAAACTTGAAGAGTGTTGCTTGTGCAATTAAGGCCTTTGCTTTGTGTGGCAGTCCTCAGCATTTTCACTTGTGGGGTGTTGTTTAGTCCATGCCTGAGATGACTATTCAGGCTTCTCATTATCACAGTCCTCAACCATTTTCTGCAATCAGCAATATTTGCCCCCACTCTTGGCAAGACTTTAGTGGTCTTTGTGCGATGAAACCGCTTGCATGGATGGGTTTTGCTATTGAGTTACTAAAATCAAAATCTGAGTAGCCTGTTTTGGATCCTGTTCTGGCAGTTTTTGGCTCATGTACAGATTGATGTAGATTCTGTGAATCTGAATTGGAACCCTAAAACGCTTGAGGTTTATGGTGGGGTCTGTGGAATTTCCACATTTTTGTTTTAGAGCTTCTTTCTTGTGGTGTTAGTTGGAGTGGCCAGTTCAAGTGGTGGTGCAGATGGAAAAATCCTAGATGTAGTAGATGATATGTCTCATCGGCCGTTTCAATATTACAAGGAATACATTTTTTGTGGAAATAAAGACTCATGAACTGGCTTTTTTTTTTTATTTACATTGATTGAATCAAATCTTTATAATACATTTTACAAATCATAATTTGGATATTTGTTGTCACATTTCTACGATCAGGAATCGAAACGATAAAGCCGATTATGTAATGATAAATGATAAAATATAAAATGTTAATTTTTTTAATTTTTTTAATTTTTTTAATGTTTACTTTGTTTGTAAAAATAATCATAAAAAAATAAATAAAAAGAAAGAACACACACAAACTTGGTTTTCCCGCAGGGGAGTATTTTCTTCCAAACTGCACCATGTATGAAGGCCCTCAATATCCATAAAATCTATTATAGAAGTTAAATTTTATGTTAAAAGCTGAAAAAACAAGAGAAATTTGAAAGTTACTACGCAAATTTACAAAAAACTACACATTGAGTATACTTTAAACCTACACCCCCCACCACCACATTAACCCTCGTCTTTACAAGCCTTTATTGTACCACGTTTTTACTAAGGGGGGGGAATTACCACCAGCCACCCCTCTTGAAATTGTTGATGAAATATTGGTACCATTGGATTGCTATGGTCCTTCTCTTTCCAATGATATCAAAATGAGTACCAACTACCAGTATGGCGTCCAATGACGTCATCAAGGTCCGCGATTCGGCAAAATTGGCATTTGTTCCTATGAAAATGGGCTAAAAATCCAATTTTGGCGCTAAAAGGGTAGGGATTGGATTTTTTCATTGCGGGTTTTCAGCCTCTAAAAATGGCAATTGTCCCTAGTTTAGTTTTATATAACGTAGGGTTTCGAGCCATAACGTTTATAATATTTTCAAGAATGTACCATAAAATGGGGTGGCAACCACCACCCCCTTCTTATCCTAGAACTTTTTGAAAAGCTGTTGCCATTCTGGCGCACAGGAGCAAAGTTCACTGGGGTGGTAAGCCCCCCCCCCCCCCGATTAAGACGAGGTTAAGTGTTAAATAAGATTTGTAATCTTACCTGTGACCCTCGGGTTGCTGGATCCCTTCATGAACACAACAACACTTTCCAGTTTCTAAGTCTCCCGTTTGACAGGCAGATGGAATCAATCTTTGATTCTATCACAGCTGTGCTCTTGCCCCGCCATGCTGCGTAATTCACAGCTGTACCGTTTTCCCGTTTCTTCCGGTAGAGTGTCATCTTCCTTAAAAAAATCTTTCAAAGATGTGTTTTGGAGTTTACGATGAAGGCCGTACTTCCGAGGGCGTTCGATGTTTTGATTGTATATAGCATGTCTTTAAGAGCGCCTGTCAAATATTCGTCGTATATTAAAATAGGTATTAATTACGAGTAGTGAATCAATTTGGTTAGAAAATAATAAATGCTCGTATAAGCCACACACTATCAGCGTACACGCGCGTATCAACATTTAATAAATAAAGGACAATTTTAGGGGGTTGGTTCCATCCTTCAAACAAAGGTCCACTTTTTCGAAGTCCCGCACCCCCCAAAATAAATCCTGCCGTACGGCCCTGATTCTAAAGTTAATGGTCTTTTTTTAAATTTCCCCTCCGCCAAACTTGGAAAATCTACTTTATAGTGTGCATGCGATTGGTGCCAAGCATCGACCCACATCGCCTTGTCTTAAATTTACCTTCTAACTGACTGTTTTTATTTTGGTTTATAAATTAATATAGGCTCGTATAAGCCACTCAACTATCAGTGTATACGCGCGTAATCAACAATTTAATAGTATATAGTTTCTTATTTAGTAGTGGTGACAAAAATAGTCATGAGAGTATACATTGACATACTTGATTTACCTGGTCTACGTGACATTTGACATTTTCTGATAAATGTCATCACCAATATCGCCAATACTAGCTGACCAAGTTCCTAATGTGACCCGTTCTTCATACTCAGGTTCAATGTCGTAGAAAGCAATTTGGATGCAATAACATACTTTTCATCGTCACTTTCTAACTGTTTCAAACAATTCTAAAGTATGGGTCTTTTTTAAATTTCTAGCCAATACTTGGAAAATCTACTTTATAGTGTGCATGCTCGGTACATCGAACAGACCATCGCATTGTCTTAATTTACCTTCTACCTGACACGTTTTTGGCAGAGATTTCGAAAGCACGTCGTGGTTACGACAGGTGTGAGGTGGATTGAAACTAAGATGAGTATTGTACCGAACTGCTATAGTAATATCTCAAATATTTTTCCCGCTTTTGCACAAAAAGGTTTTGTACAAAACTAAGAATCTTGTTTTCCCCAAAAAAGTAAATATAAATTATTGAGTGAGATAGGTACTTGTGTCTGCTGTTTACCTTCAAATTGCGTGAATTTCAGTACACTGCAAAAACAGTGATTAGAAATTAAACACTTTTCAAAACACTATTTTGCAACACGTTTCTAAACAGATTGTAATATTTGTTTATAGCTAAACACCTTATATCCAAACATGTTTAAAATCTAAACATGTTTAGGCATTTTACAATAGGTGTTTAGACATTTGATGCCAAGTGTTTAGAAATTTGACATGTTTAATACCTAAACACTAATTTGCACCACGTTTCTAAACACTGTTTTTGCAGTGTGGCTTGATATAAAATTAAAATACACTACCCTTGAACTCGCTGAGGTTTTCTTACCTTGTTTATACAACGAAATCTATCATCCATATCCGCTGGACTACACTCAAAGCGTGCATTACAACTGAAATAGCGTGTGCTCAGGTATAATGGCCGACTAACTATACCAAATGTGTTGGAATTCCCAATCCACAAATGACGGAAACACGGTGTGTTAAGTTGTTTCGTTACTTTCATACGCACTATATGGGGATTTTCCACACATCTACTTCCGTTATCACTTGGACTATGTTTGTATCCGGGAAGATAATATTGGACAGACTACCTCCATAATGAACTTTGAAATTGTTGGTTACGGAATACCATGCAAACCTCGCTTATCAAAATCAAATAATTTGAACTTACCTTCAACTTGCTCTCTTTCATCATCAATGCCATGAGTCCCTTGCATCTTTTTTTGTATGGTGAATGTTGTAGCTTGAAACTACAACCGGCAACCGTTTTGTCGCTTAAGACCTACAACTATAAAACATGACCTACAACTATAAAACATACACTTTTCGTTTTCCCTGGTTACTAAATCTCTAAATCATGCTGTTCTTTAGGGCATATCTAACAATTCTGTCCGTTACGTGTCACCGAATAGTATCCGTTGCAACTGACTTCACTGTATGTAGCTAGCTACTTATTGTTTTTCGTAGTCTGTGTACTGCTTTGGTCGACCTTCTGAACCAAATACCAAAGAAATACTTCCCACGTTCAATGCATTCTCGTATTAGGGAAGTCAGTTCGAAGCAAATGAAAAATAGTGACATTTAAAGTGTCAACAATTAGACTTTTTTTCTTTTTTGATGGTGACCTTGATTATTTGTAAACTAAATGATTATAATAATACATTAACTTTGAAACTAAAACTCGCCTTTCAGGATATTTGATTATTCTTTTGGCAAAAGGTCTGGCAAAAAGGCTTATCGTGTAAACTTTTGTCCCCATTAAAATAATATTGTTTCCACATATGCATTTACTTATTACTATTACTATCTAGTTCATGTTATATACTCATATGAACTAGATAATGAAAGCCTGCACAATATTTTAAAATGATAGAAAGTATGTAAATAGAAATTTAAATTAATGTCTTTATAAAACAGGGTAGGTTTCATCTATAACGTGTTTTACATGTTCACTTTAGGTGCATTTTGCGGTCCTAGCACCTTCAATTTTGTTTATGGTTCACTATGCTCGAGAAGAGCTAATTTTCAAAATTTCAGTTGATTCTGATGAAGCGTTTTTAATATTATGAGCAAATGTTATGCAAAAATTACGATTTTTCCAGGGTACATCAAATTTGCACGTAGATTTGGCACACATCCTAGACTTAGGCCAACGCTTCAGACGATGTAAAAATCTAAATTGTTTGATGCAAGTCGAGGGGATGAGGCTGTGGATCACGAAATGCCCCTTTAAGATAAACTAACAATGCATAGCATTAAAGCAGTGCGTTATAATTCTTAACTATTACAAATTCTAGCTATCCATTATCTTGGGAACATATTCTAGTTTGTTTGATAATCAATATTATGCAAACATTTGTAATAGTATACAAAAATCGAATGCCTAATAGTGTGGTATAGTAAAACACACATCGTATTCAAATTGTGACTTTTTTCCATTTCCGAGGCTTCGCCTCGTCAAATAGAACATTCCACATTTGACTAAATGATAAATATTTTTACTATATTGCACGAATATCGGCAGTCAATAATTTGTTTTATATATGATAATGACCGGTTTTGTCTTCATGCCATGTGATAGTCAAAATTATACATATCATGATTGCAGTGATTTGAGCCATGTGATAGTTTTTAGTATCCACATGGCTCATACACTGTCCTAGTAATTGGAACGCCTTAGTGGACAATAGCAGGCCAAAAGTTATTTTGTTTCAGAAGCTAAAAGGGCTGATATGGGCCATGACTCCACACCACTGATCTCTACCTGTGCAGGGCCTACGTGCGTGATGGAGTTCGGGAAATACCTTTTGAGGTCCCCATTGGAAATACATCATACTTGTCCGGGTATGAATGCAGACTCGTGTATAAACAGATAGTGTTTACTTTAACCAAACTAAGTAGTCATTCCTATTTAAAGATAAAATTTGATATAACTGCTGCTTGGATTGGATGCTATAGCAACCGTTTTTGTAAGTTTGCGTTAGCGGGCTTGCTGTTTTTTTTTTTTTTTTTTTTTTTTTTTTTTTTTTTTTTTTTTTCTTTTTTTTTTTTTTTTTTTTTTTTTTTTTTTCTTTTTTTTTTTCTTTTTTTTTTTGTTTATTACCCATTTTCTTCCAACGCTAAATGTGGAATGTTTTCTCTGGAAGATTGTTAATATGCGATCCTAAAAAGTCGATCACATAAAATGAACACAAACATTCACTGTAAAAACAAATATGAAAAAATTTAAACACCTTTCTAAACACTATTTACAACATATTTTTATTATTTTTTTTAAATTTTGATCTTAATCATGTTAATATCTAAATACCGTATATTTAAACATAGGCCCTATAGTTTTAAATCTAAACCTATTTTAGGAATGTTATGGGTAGGTGTTTAGGAACCTATGCCAAGCCAAGTTCAAGATTTGACAGGTTAAATACGTATCTAATTTTCACTACTCTTTCTAACAGTTTTCCCTTTTGTAATTTGTTATATGACGTATAGGTGGCTTTTTTGTGTCTTATCTGTGTGTGTTCCTGATATTCCCTTTGGGTGGACACTGGGGTGCTAGGATTCCCCCATTATCTAATAATGGATTTAATTTCTTTGTTATATTCATTATAAGATCATATCCAAAAGTTTAGACAAATACGCAGTATAGGCTCTGAGTAACATAATATTTTATTTATTAGGGGTACACATCTGTACAAGAAAGTCCTCAGTGCAAGTCGTCTTTTATCCGTGCTTTTGGGAACATATTCGTTCGTATTCTTTCAGGGCTATAGCTTAGTCCAAGTATTTAATGTAAAAAGTACCGTACTAAATGCAAATGCATTGTTTACTCACAGGTTATAGAGAGACATTCACATTTTTTGACACTGACAGGACATAAATTACAAGCGATCAATTTTTTTTAACCCAGCACACCCTCCTCATTTTCAAACTTTTATCTCTCTAAAAGGGAAGACTGGGTTTATCTTCATAATATCAGTTTTGTTTACGTCTTGATTTCTGTAGTGACTCATTATGAAACATCTTCACTTCTCGCTGGCGTTTCGGATTTGTCTCTTTATTCTCTTTGTTTAGAATGCCATAACTCTGAGAAGAGTGCGAACATTTTAGCTTCGTATGTTGCGTCTAATCATCGAAGAAAGAGATAGAAGGAAGCACTCGACTTCCACAATCCATTTTTATGTGTTTATGCATTCCTCGCGCAAAAAGGAGGAATCATACACGACCCTTTGATCATATCCCTCGGCCGCAATGGATTGATCGGCGAGTCAATCATTACTCATTTAAAATTTTTTTGAAAACTCTATGTCCGAACACGTAAAGCGTAAATATATTGCATATTCACATGTTCCGACTGTCTCCGGTGGTATTTTGTTGTTGTTTCGTTAATAAGAAGTTAATGTACCTTGTTTATGCGTTCAGATTTACTTGCCCAAGACGCCCAGTGTGAAAAATATAGGATGACAGTTTGACTCACTTTGAACGTTTGGCCCGGGGCCGTCTTGGATTTTCGTTGGGCACCCGTGCCTCGTTCCAAGGGTTCTGACAGTGACCCCTAAAGGGACCAATTTTTCGTAAAATATACCCGGCCCCTAAGTGAACAGCTTTGGTGAATTATCTAGTTTTCATGAAAAATACACTTAACGGTACAGCTGTAATATATGGCATTCTACTGGTGCTTTTTAAAATATATTTCCCTAGTAATTATCCCAGTGTATAAACTCTCTTTTGAATTCCACTTATAATGTATATAACGTCCTTTACTTGTATGCAAAATATTTTTGATTAATATTGTACAGTTAGTTGTCTCTGCACTGCAGTAATTTACACTCATTAGTTTCTGATATTGTTTTGCTGTGCCTATTCTATGACGAACAAATAAAAATTGATTGAAGATGGAAGGTAATTTGCAGTGAGATTATATCCCTTGCGGGACCTGTTCCATCATGAAAAATGAAAACACATTTAAAATAGCCAATATACAAGAAAAATGGCCTTGTCCTACGGCAGAAAAAATACACGCTGAGGGTATTTTTGCTAAAGGGGTAGGTCAATTTTTCCTATTGTATCATTGAGCCAGTCACAATCACAACGGATTTGGTACCCCCAACTTTATTAATTTGAATTTGATCCCCCTACACATTTGCAGCTAGTCCCTCTTTTTTCGGAACGATCATGGGTTCCCGAACAAATCCAAGACCCCCCGGCGTGTTGACCGGTTTCCATGGAATCCGACATAGGTTTGAGTATTGACTTCGCAAGCAATTCATCGCATGCTGATTTGCTGATTCCCGTGACCCGTAATCTTTACGCAATTAAGAACAACACAAACTGAGAATTTTCTCGAGCGAGAAAAATTCTGATTAAGATTATCCTCGGAAGGGCCACTTGAGAGAATATGAAATTACAATTGCAATTATGGGGCGGCAGATAGATCGTTCAAACGTCAGTCTGTTCGATGTGCTTTCTCTATATCTCTTTTCTTCCATTGGGTCACAGAATAAAGTCGAGCCTCAACACAAGACCCATCCTGCGCAAGATCTATACTGGACAGACCGACAACTGGAAAGTTCACCCAACAGACTTGCCCCCCCCAAAAAACACACACGCACGCGCGCGCGAACCCACCACACAAGCCTCACTACTAACAAAGGTGACTGAATATCTGTGAAATTGGTCTACTTTTGTCTCTTCATCTTACACGAGAAAAGAACTATGTGTTTTGTATAAGTTTGACAACTACTGTACTGAGGATATTTATTGTTGTTAATTTAAACATTTTGCAATATACTACAGTCGACTTCATTCGCTGGTTGGTTGGTCAACATCACAGCTTATCGAAATAGTATACAAAATATTGGGTGTTCATGTAGGGAATGGTGCAAATTCCTTCCCCATGTGACTGATACATGGGACTACTCACACACTCTCCAAAGTAGTGAAACATGTAGAAAAAGTATTTTATGAGCGCATGTACCTTTAAATTGTAACCAGGAGTTCTTGACTATACATATTACGTTATAATGCCTAAATGGTGCTTTTCAAGCAGGTGTTATTCCCAGAATCCAAAAACGCAAAAACTGATTTCGAAATGATTAAATGGCTAACGAAAACTTGCCGATTGTACTCCTTAAGGAATACAGACACAGGATGGCCAAAATGGCTTTAAAAGACCGCTGAATGAATTGCACGGGTTTGTCAGGGGTTTACTTAGGTGTTGAGTGGTTGTGCGGACCCGAAAATGAGATGTCTATTTTGGACTCAGGAAATTAAATGACAAGAAAGAAGTCGCGTGATAACTTTAAAACAACTTCTTAATAATAACGTTGACATTATGATGTTTGTTTAGAATCTGAATACGTACCCAGACATGATTTGTCAAAACCACTAATTTATCATTCAATAACAATTCGGTTGTCTCAAAATTTTCGAATTTTTGGAAGACTACTGTCTTCCACTGATGCTATCTTATTTCCGGTCCACACAACCAGTACATTTTTCCCGTAAACATTTACAGGAAAGCCTTGTTACAACATCGTACAATTCATTTAGCGGCTAGTAGTTTCTGGCGTACGCGTCCATGTCTCTGTAGCACCTCTGAAGTACAATTGGCAAGTTATCGTTCGCCCGCTCTTTTAATCTGCCATATTTATTAAGATGGCAATCAAATAAAAACAAATTCGCACTCTTACTTTCTGGGGAATAAAAGAACCCATTGTACAACATGAAGTCAATTTGCGATTACGAAATCTTTTTTCTACACGATGCAATACTTTTGGCCAGTGTGTGTATTTAACCGAACGCCAACGGAAAGTAGCAAGCCCACGGTCTCCATTCACTGAGAAGTAGTTTGCACCATTTCACGAATATAGGGCGTCAATAATTGTTTTATATAACGTAAAAAAATTAATATTCTTCTCTAGCACTAACCATTCCAACAAATTAATCTAAGAATATCTTCCTATGAGCGCCGGTGTGGCAGGGGATTTGGTCCTCCGGACTCACAGTCCGCCTACAACGGTGAAAAATACGGCATTCGATTCAGTTGACTCTTCACGCAACATTAGTTTCACGCTTTATTCCGTTGTCGTCTATGGAGCCCGGACTATGCCTTCCGGACCATATCTCCTTTTACACCGGCAGTGTGCACAGATGTCGGCACATAGATGATATGCCGACGCAGGGAAAAGGTTATCATAAAAGTTTACATTGCCCCGGCTATAAAATTAGCTATCACAAAATGCCACAAATTCAGACTAATATTTTACTAAATAAAACCATCACTGCAAGTAAAAAAACACGTTGGTACAACATAACATTAATGAAATAAGCATTTGATACAGATGATTAAGACGAACATGTGAATATGATAACATACAAGAAGAGAAGAGTTCAGTATCTTCCCACAATGCATTGCTTCCAAGGAGGTTTTTATACAGGTACTGATGTGGATCGTTAGTGATGAAACATGGCAAAATTGACAGTACTGATCACAAACTTGCATTTAAGGGTGTTTCATCTCTAACGATTCACATGACTACCTGTACAAAACTTCTAATGGAAGCAATGCATTGTGGGAAGCTACTGATATCTTTTCTTACATACAAGTGTCAAAATACTGATCCATCTGTGCTACTATGCAGACTTTGTATTGAAACTACATAATGCCAAAGTTATTTTAGCAAACTATAATAACGTCATTGTAACTCAAGCCAGCTCCATGCTCAAGCTAACAACAATATGTTATGTGTAGGCTATATTTATTACTTCCTCATACAGTTATATCCCATAGCAATGTTTTTTCTTTAATTTTGAAGCGCTGAGTTCAGAATTTCAACATAAATAGCACGTTAGGGTTATCCTGTCGAAGCATTGCTAGAAAGTTGTCGAATTCTGCAACCTGTAGACATGCCGTTCTCTTCAAACCAGGTGTTGAAGTTTTTAGAGTCCGCCGGGCTCATACGGACCAACCTACACCGCACGCGATTCATTTGAATCGCACGCAACATTAGTTTCACTTTTATTCCATTTCCTTCTGTGGAGTCCGACCTGTGGCTCCAGGGTCGGTCCTGCCTCTGTACTACTCAAGGGCGCCTGCCATGCAATCCAAGTTTATACCGGAACCCCACGAGGACTTATTAATCATGATTTTAAAAATCAATGTTTCAGTCAATACCTGGGGTCCGTGCCCCAACACGTACTTACTACACACTGGTAATCCTACCTTTAATAACTAAGTAATGCGTAAACTCACTACTAGTTCATAACTGCGTTCCCGAAACTCGTACGAAGCTACCTGACAACTAAATTTTACGACTGAGGTCTACGTACGTCGATACTAGTTTTGACTTAGTATACAACTATTGTGTTCCACGCGTTCCCCAAAACTTACACGTAATGCAGTTGTGAACTAAGTCCGACCAAAAGTTTCGCACAAAACTACGTCTAACTCGGGGGTACACTTACCCACACACGTAAGCTTATTAAGCAGCTTAAGCACCGATTTCATTTTCATCGAGGAGGAAGAAATGGGATGCCCAAAATACAAATTCAAGATTATACAAAGCAATGGCGGAGTTTTTGAAGACTAAGGCTTACACCACATTATAGGCCTACTATACTAGCTATGGTGACATATGGAACCCCTCTTAAAGGGACTGAAATAATAGATAGATTCCTATAACGGTATCAATATGAAACCCCTGGGTAAAGTAAAATAATATACTCTAATAATCATAATAATTAAAATATGACTAAAATACACTACTATCTTCTAATTAGTACCCTCTTAATAACGAAACTATAGTCTATTTATCAGGTGTATAATCATAACTTGAATTGGCATCAAGCTTGTTAAACACTTGTTTTTTTTTAAATTCTACTTTAAGTTTGAAAGTATGGTTTAAAGTTAAAGATTTTTTTAATATTCTGTGAAAAAGTTATTAAAAATATTTTTGTATCAGAATTTTATCTGCAGTGATAGGTTTGGAATTTTGATGATGGTTCAAGTTTTCAAATTGGATTTTATTTTTTTTTTTTTCTGTTCCGGATAATAATAACGCTTTTGTGTAACGTGTGCACAATCAACTTTTCGGACGCATCGTATTATTAATCAAAATCCTGTTTTTAATGATCTTTTCCTTCTAATAGATCTTCGTCTTTCTTTCGTGATTCTCTTCTTTTCTTCTTCTTCTTCTGGTCACTTCTAACCAAAATGGAGACATTAAACAAATAACTGTATAAAGAACTTTGCATATATACAGAGTGTTGTCAAAGAACCTGTCCATATAACAGCAAATTTTGGCTACTTAGTGAATACAAAGCTTTTTTTAAATTTTTAAGTGTTGTTTTGTTATTTTATTAAGTTTAAAAATGAGAAAAAACGAAAATTAAGAGGCCCAACGTTGAGAATTTCCCCAAAACAATGCAGAACCAAATACCTTTTCCCACCCTTTTTGTTTTACCTGGATATCTGTGAATCTTTTAAGGTGCTTTTAAAAAAAAAGTTATAAGTAATGTTTGTCCAACTCTATAAAAAAGAAACCGATTTAATCTTCCCTTTCCAAATTTTTACGCCAATCAACTTATATTTCACTTCGTTAATGTTTTCGAGCAACTAACCCAAATAAATAGTGCTAAAATAATATAAGAATAGGAAACGGCTTTGAAAATTTTAAAAAAAAAAACAGAGCGGTACGAAACCTATTATGCCTATGTTCGTACGAACACCAATACACTGATAACCTCTTTATACATGTAAGGCCCGTCGTCCGAGTATAATGCCTGTCCTAAAACAACCCTTACATAGTACCATCTGACCTTTCATACATTTTCACTAGCGCGAAAAGAACAATAGCGAAACACTGTCACGCACACTCGTATACATTACACCCACAAATACTCCCAATCGTTTAATCGATAGGTCTGGAGTAAAATAGTCTTAGAATGTTCGTAACTCTTGATGCGTTTCACCAGCTGAGAACCATCTAAGCAGGAGTTTGGGGAACAGACGTAGGTCGCAACTAATAGAAATCTTAGCTTGTGCTGAGCATGACTTGCGACACAACTTACGCATCAACTTTGGGGAACGAACCCCTGGACTTATTATGTGTATATTTCGTGTGTTCTTGTGCTGTATGATATATACAGCCATATTTTACATACTTGTTTAGGGTTTTTAAAATCATGCACAGTTGCCCATCCACTTATTTTTTTCTCTTTTTCGAAAAAACATATTGCCCACCCAGGTTTTTATTTTCCTCATCCCCATGAGGAAAGGTACAATCTAAGAAAACTATATATGCCAACGGGTTTGATGAGTATGAACTATCAACACATTACTCTAGAAAAAACATCACATTGGAAATGTTAGACAAAAGCATTCATATGCCACCATTTTCATTCAAATCCGTGCATTTTTTGCATTTTTTACCCTGTAGGCCAAAACATTGACCTTTTACCTTTTGCTATTAAATCCTGAACGATCCAACCCGGATAGGGCAAACTACACCTTTCTCTGAATCCTTATGACTAAAGGAACACATTTATGAGATTTTTAGCACAATATCATGAATTTGACATTTGACCCCTGTACAAACTTCAATGGCGCCCTAAGGTGGAAATACAACATTGACAATTTCACAACAAGTTGGAAGTGATTCTCGGTGATGTTCTTGAACCTATGAAACTGAAATATCAATTTTGGCCAACTTATGAAGTAGTAATAAAACAATGATAACCGCCCGAACTATTTCAGGTTCGCTGGTAGAAACGAAACATTTCAGAGTCGTGTACGCACCACCCTTCTAAAAAGGTACAACAGAACAGGGAGAGTGCATAGGTTATACACCACTAACCTTGCTGCCGTAAAGATAAAAATATTGGGTGGACTACTTTCTTGCATGGCATCTGGAAAAGGTGATTTAAAATATCTGAAAATGCACTAGTTATATTAAGAAAGTGATGGAATTTCATGATTGACATGGTAGACAGCTAGGTATGTTTTCTCAAACTAAGTGCCATTTGGACAGTAAATATTACGTAATTTATCCCGCGCTCATCAATTTCACATCGATCTGCCCACTACTAGCCGCGTGGACTATATACTACACTGAACTGCTATATACATAATTAAGAAATAAAGGGTTTGCAGTGTCATTTATGGGCGAATGTGTCCGAGGTCAGAAAAACTAAATAATAGGCGAGGCGCAGCCGAGCCCATTATTTGAAAGTTTTCTGGCCGAGGATACATTATGAGCCCATAAATGACACTGCAAACCCTTTATTTCTATTCTATTACCTAAAACAGCTTCATTTAATAAGAAAATGCATTGGCGACCCATTATTGCAGAATAATGGGCAGTAAACTGACCAATCAGAATGCTGCATTTTCAATAATGGGCAGCAGAGGTAATAGAGCTTCATTTAATAAGAAAATGCATTGGCGACCCATTATTGCAGAATAATGGGCAGTAAACTGACCAATCAGAATGCTGCATTTTCAATAATGGGCAGCAGAGGTAATAGAATACTCTATAGATGATGCTCTATGGCATCTCGTGCTGGGCGGTCTGACATGCTGCGAGTTGTATTTTGTATATTGTTGTATTTTCTCTGTGAGAGTTAACATGCTAAAAGTTGTTATAGACTACTGTGTATAATATACTGTGTGTAAGTGTGTTAGTGGTGTATAACCTACAGTGAATCCTGTGATGTAAAAATGGTTATAGTTAGTACAGCATTTTCTTATCTTGGTTGGTATGATACTTCCAGACATGTATATTTTGACATTAAACGAATGAAAGTCTTTACCAGGATACTATTCACATGTTTGGATTCTGTTCGTGGCGGATTAATGTTAACATCCTTACAAGTTTTTGAATCATCTAAATTGCATAGACATTGTGCATGTAATTGCATAATCTTAAGATATTGCGGTGAGCGCCGAATCGCCGAGCCTAAATCACACTTAAAGCTGATTGGGTATTCCGGAGCACCCCGTTGATAAAAGCTATCATTAAACATCAACGTGACACATGCAACATAACAAACTGTTTTAAATAAATTATGCGCTGTACACTCTTTACTATGGACGGATTATAGTTACAAAGTTTTTTGCAAGTGGTAACCATTATATTCTTAACAATTATGAATATCATATGCGATAAATAATATTGTGTGAAAGTAAAATAAAAATATCGCTCATAAGAAATTCCCTTTGATCTAAATGATCACGTATATGGAAGAAGTAATATTACAATATTTTACAAGTAAAACTTACTATTTTTATAGCATATGGAAATTCGTACAAAGTAAAATCAATTGTCGAAAAAATATTGAATAGTTCTGCGTTATTCACGTACGTATACAAATCTTTTATTAATTATAATCGGGAATCCCCTTTTCTAATTGAAAGACAAATGGAAGCGTCCTTTCAATACGATGAAGCGTCGTCATATACCTGTCTGTTCCGTCGATTTACGCAAGATTAGTTAGGGTAATTTTCGTGAGATGGCGCCATTTCATAACAGATTAGTAAATGTGGCGCTTGTGTTAAAGCCACCGTTGAATTAAAATTTCCATTATTACGCGCGATTGTTTCTACTTTACTTTGAACATTCGTTACTGCACATTTAATAACGGTTATTGTATAATATTGTTTTATTGTTTATAAATGACTTCTAACGACTCTTGCCCCTGCATTATGATTATTCGCTGTCAAGCGGAAAGCGTATGCATTGCTTCTGGTTGATGAACTGAAAAAATAAACCAGATAATAAAAGACTGGTTTATAACCTCTAATAAATGAAAACTAATTGTCATATCTTGATATGTCAAACTATTATTCAATATTGCATGTCTGATCGTGAAAGAGTATGTTTTTCTAACCCTTTCATATTTAAGTGCTAAGTAAAGGGTCGAATTCAAGAAACGTGACCAAACTCATGTTTTGTTTTTCTTAGTTTGAATTGTGGAAATAAATCATGTATTAATTCCGTTTTTGTGTCATACTTTTCTGAATGTTTAAAAGTATATTGTCTTTATGTAACAAACACAATTTTCAAATGATATAAATTAATTTGCTCGGTGAGGTGTCGACGCTTCCAAATTCTCGCATCCTGTGCACCTTTTTTCGAATCGTGCATTGTGCTCACTGCCTCAAACCTGTATATTTCATGACTTCCCATGCCTCCCAAACCAGGACCTGATACTTGGCAGGACTTGCTCGCAGCGAATGATGTTTCTATCCTAACGAGGTGGTGGGTGCCAAAACGAAAACTTACAGCGTTTTTTCTGGAATCAATAGCTCGGATTCCCGATTCTAATGCTTTGATTTTCCTGCAAGCCACAACTCTACCTGAAACCCCTTGGAAGAGTTCCGTTACTGGACCTGTAGGAAGTTCTAACAAAGGATTCGGAGTTAGAATCACGAGAACATCACCAAATTTGTAACTACTGCAAGCATTGTCAATACCGACTACTAATATGTCCCCATTGGATCTACCAATCCATAGTGTGTCTTTTACCGTAAGCAAAGCTGTTACTGTATATTCTACGCGATCACCTACACTTAAAGATCTTCGTCTAACATACGTTGGCCTATCAGGCTTGAAATTGAGTGACTATCCCGGCTCGTCTTTCGTCTAGCAAAAACTTCTTTTTCATTTGTTGAACTATCACTACTCTTTTCTACAATATTTGTTGTTTGCAATACTGACGCACAGCGCAATTGAGCAATAAGTTGTCGTTTTGCTATATCACACACAGAGACGTAATATGAGTCCTCGATAAAGCAGAAAATCAAATCCCCAAAACTACCATCCCTTCTACGACATCATCATCTGATGGCGTTGCTGCAAGTTCGCTTGG
This sequence comes from Ophioderma brevispina, assembly GCA_023653785.1. Classification (NCBI taxonomy): domain Eukaryota; kingdom Metazoa; phylum Echinodermata; class Ophiuroidea; order Amphilepidida; family Ophiodermatidae; genus Ophioderma; species Ophioderma brevispina. The sequence continues at coordinate 47,797 of JAMKCH010033819.1, read as the reverse complement.
GTCTAGTTCTTGCTGTTTTAGTATTCTCAATGTATTGCCGCATCCCACAAGCAGTTCTTGCCTGTCTTCCAACATGAGCATACAGTGGCAAGGTTTTGGACTCAACAAGGTGCTGTCACATGATGATTTCATCCCCGGCATCAGCAATAGACTCTTTTGGAGTTTCCAGTTGGTCGATTCAGAACTAACAGATGTGTTGGAAGGCCTTCCATGACTGTAAATTCGTAGACTTCCGTCTTCAGAACCAACGTAAAGATACCCTTGCACATCACTAAATGACTGGAAATAAAGCAGAAATGACAAGTCTATATGCACAGACCTATTGAGATGATACTATTGCGTGTATGTAATAACAAACCAAATTTTTGTAATATGTGTAAAAGAAATATCCCCCACAACAACATTGCCTAACAGATTTAACTAACAATGCTCTTTATGGAGGGCGCAGCATTCGGCATATGTGACGTTGCTCGCATGACGATGTATGACTTGAAAAGTCAATAAATAAACCAGGTGTGTGCGAAATGTCTAGGATATTCCCAATTGTTTAACCCGATTATATAGTGTGTCCAATATAAAATCAGTAACGTTCGATTAAAAACTGTGATGAATTCTTAAATAGAGTTTAACTGAAAAGCCTTATGGTTTTATTCAATGGATTCTCCTTCAAGACACACTATGTAATACATATTATCATGATCGCTATTTTCCGTCAGCCATTGTGTGCCGATCCAAACAATATTTCGAAATAAAATAATAATAAGAAGCACCTTACCTTTCCAATGTGAGGAGAGTAATGTAGACATTTCACATGAACTTGTGCAGGGACCTTTAAATTTAACTGGTGCTCCAATTCTGGGTTTGTCGATTATACTTGTACACTTGTAATCTCTCACTCTGAACCAAAAATTGGTAAAGATATTTTGATTTAGTATCGAGAAAAGGCATATTTCGTTCCAAAACTACCAAAATTGTGATATAAAAGTGTGTATGCGTGTGTATGCTCAAGAAATTACGATAGCTTGGTTTTAGAACTTGGGCTACGAAAAGAACAATTTAGACTGAAGAAAAAATGCCAGGGGTTAGAGAAGGGTCGTGATTTATGAGCAAAATATTGGAAGATGAGATGTCATTTTAAACGCCACAAGCATATACGAAGTGGATAGACTCGTGACTGATCAGGTATCTAACTTGAAATTATACAGACACCAACAGTGAAAATGAGGTGATCTGCCTTTTCATCACGAGTAGAGTAAATATCGAAGAATGGCATTGGATCTGGATGACTATGACAAAGGTGTCGTGATACCCTCCAATCGGACTTTCACCCAGCATTGCAGGTTTAAATTTTTGCTGGGCGGGAGGATCCAGCCAGTATGAGCAATCCGTGTAACTGACTGGCTGACTGACTGACTGATTCCGTGCCGTTATGAAAGTTGTTGCCTATACCGATCATTTAACGTCTTGACCAATTTCAAAGAAACACTTTATTAGCCTACCTCTTGAAAAAGCTTACAGCTGGTAGGGCCGTGCGTGATCGCGGCAAGGAAAAGGATTTTTACGGCTACTATAATCGTTTTACTATTATAAAACACTTACACGAATAAGCTCTTCAAATTACAATTACAACCGTCAAGTACCAAGCACCCACTTTGAATTTTAGAACAGAGTATTAAAGTTCTAATTATAGTCGATCTGGCATCATAAAATTGTGTCAGTTGGGCGTTATATGGGTGCATTATTTTGCAACACTGTCAAGGCTGGTCGATTCGGTCCCAAACCATTTCGGGCCCATGCGAATTCGGACTCAATATCAATTCGGTCCCAGTCAGTTCGGTCTCACGGCAATTCGGCCCACGGTAATTCGGTCTCATTAGGAAAACGCGTGTTAAACAATAACGTGCGTGTAACCCCCTTAAAACTTGGCCTAACATTTATTACGAATCATGATCATACTTAATAAGATATTTAATTGTGATATAATGTAAAAACAATCATTGAGTATCATTATAGTAGACCCACTCATGAAAAAAACTTAGCTCCGTCAATTTGGATAATTTTAGGCGTGTTTTAGTCTATTTTACCAGTCGTTTTGCAAAATTATAATTAACTATTATGCTAAATTAAATATTTTTCGCATGGATATCTATAAATAAAGAAAACAATTTGTCATTTTGATAATCAATTTAGCATTAATTCATCTTACCTTATTGGCACTGTGCCTTATTGGAAAGGAACGAGAGAGTATACAGTATGAATTTCGTGTCGAATTGCAAAAACAGAATTATATTTGTCATGCATTTTTGTGAACAATAATGTGACATATACAATTTAGAATAGTATTTATTGGCGTTTTGTTTTACACTTTAACAGCAGTGGCATACGCGGAAGCGGTTCATCCAACAATAGGGGAAAAGCAAAACATGACAACAAAATAATTTATATTGAAACAAATAACTGTAACATCTTTGGGTTGGTAAATGATGTCCGTATTTATTGTGTACTACATACTACATGTATTAGGATACATTTACATGGATCACCCAAATTAGTACTGTGACTTTCACGGTTGCTTAGTTCCCTATAGTGCTTACTCTAGTCTACTGTGAAAGGCCCTGGGATTCAACGAGCTCGCATAAGCTAGCAAATTGGTATTGTAACCCGTATTGTAATACACTGAAACATCACGGATGATGATAATAAATCGATGAAAGCCAGGTAAAATTCATTCAGCCATTTCTTTGACCCACTAGCCACTCTCAAAGCAAATTTTCTTCCTCGAGTGGGAGAGACTCGCAATAGGGGGCCTATTATAAGTTGTGTTGATAAAACAAAACAAGAGGAAAAACGACTACGATATTCAGTGTACACAGAAGTAGCAGAAAGAAGTAGAAAGGCAACCGATATCACAAAATGACAAAAATCAGATTAAAATTGCACGTGTGTTTCATTTGGGTCGGAATTGGCATGAGGACCGAATTGACGGATATGAGGCCGAATTGGTGAATATTTTACTGAGACCGAAATGTACGTGTTTTCCATTGGGATCGAATTGGTATGGGACCGAATTGACGTGGACCGAATTGACCATCGAGAGACCGAATTGACTGAGTCCGAATTGGCAACGGACCGAACCACCGAACGGACTGGGACCAACAAACGTAAATGCAATATTTACCGTATTTGTAAAGGGTTAAACAATATTCTTGACTTCATGTGAGATGAAAGAAGGTAATTTCATCTTGACTATTATGTGAGATGAAAGAAGGTAATTTCAATCTTTTTCCGCCGTTATCGATACCTCAAAATTGCTTTTATGGAAAGAATTTAGTATTCTGTCACAGACTACGAATTCGGCAACGTTAACGGAATAAACCGCATGTAAACTGGAAGTACGTGACTCATGAGTAGCTGCCATCTCAGCTATGTAGAGCCTGTCATTGTACTTTTGAGTTCTGTTGGGCAACTAGTGACACTTATTACATGTGAAAATTAAGTGTAGCAGAGAGTGCAAAGTGTCACGTTAGTTTCAAAGACACCAAAAACAGGAGAAATATTTAACGTGTCATTTTAAACCTTAAAAATGGATTCTACATAAATAACACCAACAATATCAAAGGCCGGCACATGTCAAAGTGCCCCCTTTTGATGTGACCCATCACATATACATTTTTCAATAACCGACCCGCTATACTAGCTTACAGCTAGTCTTGTTTTCCGGAATTCCTTCAAGAAATTGAGATGGGTGTCAAATCTACGGCTTTGGCACCCATTGCCTAGTTTGTGCAGCTACACTCTACACACGGCTGCCGAAACAACGGTTTTGCTGAAAAAGAGGTCCGGGGAAAAATTTAAGAGACCGGTCTAGTCAAACACGTCCTTTTCCACATTTATTAAAGATCAGTTCGAAAATCTGAAGAGCGGGCCGGGGAGGAGTGAGATTGTTATCAATTATGATATCAACTTTGCAGCTTTTATAACGCCCTAGACTATATTGATTGATCAAGTATGTGTTACATTGATTGATCAAGTAGGCCTACGTTTAGTCTACGTAGTCTAGGAATGAAACATATCAAATGAGTAATGAGCTAATAGAGTGCAAAGACTCCATTTAAGGATGGTTAGTGTGGTGATGTTGCGTATATTTTGTCAAATGAGTAATTCACTGATAGCAGGCAAAATACCGGTATTCCATTTGAAGACGGTTATTATGCTGATTGCTGAATAAGGACTACTAAAAAGGTACCTTAATAATATTGAACCTGGTAAGAACTGTACTAAACTCCCATTCTATTTTATGTACACAGTGCATACATGAACAGCCTACTAGTCACTAAACAGAATGGATAATTTCAGCCCCTATTATCATTAGTAATGACCCTTCACGTTGGTAGCAAAATCTGCACCAGAACGAATTTAAATACCGGTAGTCCAATATTGAACCGTTGAAAATAGTGTGCGTCTCTGTGGTTAACCGTGCATGTAGTTACTAGTACTGTTGGAAAATACCACAATACCACCCCTATAGAGGTCTTTCACCTCATTCATGCATAACCTATAACAAAAGGTGTTAGTTCCCGTAGTATTCGTCATTCAGATCAATTTAATACCCGACTTCAAAGTACTTGTGCTATTCAAAGTGTGACCCATACTTTTATGCATACATATCCAACATGCATGTCGTTCCTTAGATTTAGAAAGTCTCCAGAAATTTGGAATGGACTTTGCCATTCCCAGCAAAATGGCCGCTAATCCGAAAGGTGGAAGACCTCTATAGGTCTGGATGGCGCCATGTACAGCCTCTTATATTTTATAACTAAGGAAATGCGTACATAATTTATCAGAAAGAACTACATTGGAAAAAACAAGTAATGCTGGACTACAAACTAACACCCAGGGTGACCTACAATCTCTGGAGGAATTCCAAGAGGAGAAGCAGCTAGATGTATCGCGGTGACTTACCTTGGTTCCTAGGATATGATTGCTGCCAATCTGGATACCACTGAGCACCTGCTTACCAGCACATTCTTTTATAGTTTCAGTGGTTTCGTCGTTCTCAAACTCTATGGTAGTCACATTTCTTTGATGTTCTCCTTTCCACCACATCCATATACTAAATCTTTCCTCCTCGCCCTCCTAGATAAGTTGAAATAACCATAGGAAAATAAATCCACTGATTAGGTTGAATTCCATCTGCAAAGTGTCACCCTAGTTATAATACAACATTCCATATCTGAATATCTTGTAAATGCATTACCTTTAGGCCTCTCGTTCCTTGGGCATACACACGTGCATGTTGTTCACTTTCTACTTCAATAATGTGCCTCAGACAAAGAAAGCTGGCGTCGTAAATAATCTGTAATACTTGCTCAGCACTTGGTCTTTTGCTTGGAGAATTTTGCCAGCAGTTTTTCATCAGCTTTTCCAGATGAACAAAGTGTGGCATTAGAGAGTAGTCTTGCTGCTGTAAGGATGGTCGTTTGCCTGCGGTGACATTGGCTTTGGTCTCAACACTGCTTTGGTCGTCATGGAATGGGATCACACCTGTTACAAGGTGGTACATCAACATACCTAAGGAAAAGATGTCCACCTAAGAAAACAAATTGTAATAAGGATTTCAGATGAAATCTACAACGTGGTGGAAGGCATCAAGGACAACACCATTAAAGAAATAAAAAAAAATGATCAGTAAGAAAATTAGGGGCAAACATTAATTTTAATTAAAAAGACACTAATTAGTTTCTGCATTTTCTACAGCACCGATTCAACTATACCTGTGCTGATCGCTTTAATTGGCAAAGAAGGAACTATATAAACTATATCAATCACAAATATAAATATCTCATGCCATTTTATATCTTTTATGGTTGTTTATTGAAGCAATATTAGCACATTTTTTGAAGGGCGCCCCCAAATTTTCAAAAAATTGGAGATTTTTCACGGTTGCATTGGCAACTGGCTAGTAAACTATACCTGTGAATGGTTAAGCTCGAAAATGTCTATGTGTCACAAACGAAGGAATTTTGTACTAGAATAATTATTATCGGGGATCCCCGATAATAATTCAACGGCTGCTGGAAACGGCCTTCCAATGTGAAATAGCCGGGAAATAGCGCCATGTATGTGTCTACGCTCATCCATTAGTTGTTTTAATAGTTCGGGCAAGTCAAGTTAGAGGTTATTTCCTCGAGGTGGCACTATTTCATCATGGACGGAACATAAACGTAGCATTTCCAGCTCTGCCGTTAAGTCCAATCTGGGATCCCAATTCTAATTACAAAATCGCTTATTTTGTGATAAATGCGCATTTTTAGCATTCTCGTTCACATGTATAGTTTCCTAGACAATTACCAACGTAACTGTGCAAAAATATCAATTTTTGAAAATTGGGGGCGCTCTTCAAAAAATGTGCCAATATTGCTTTAACATGTATTTTACCATATAATTCTAGGGTTAATGATGAATATATGATGAATATGAAATATTGTGGTATCAATGGCCTACTATACTTTACAAGATTTTTTTTGTTTAATTACTTTATGTCACTAGGTATATGCATTATAAAAATCAGAATCACATAAACTCTAGTAAGTGCATAAGGGGGGCTCCTGATGACTGATGCTAATTAACGTAAAAACGAAAAAGTGGATTCGGGTAAAAACAAATTTGCACTCTGCAGGCTCCAAAGGCTTAGGTAAGCATTTACAAATGATTTTTAAAATAGGGCTTATTTCTTTCCACGCAATTCTACCTTCTCATCAAAAGCTTTGCCTTTGACAATCTCTGGTGCACAGAACGCATGAAATCCGGCCGTTGCTCTCACTTCTCCGGCCACAATGTTATGTGAGATGCCATAGTCGGCAAGTTTGACATTAACAGGATCGTCTGTGTCTGTGGAGAAAATCAGGATATTGTCTGTTTTCAGGTCTGTGTGTATCACCCTTTTCCGATGAAGATACTCAATTGCGGCAGTGACCTGTAGGTACCAAGGTGAGAAAAATGTAATATGAATAATTAATTATCCTTGACATATCATAGAGGGCACATATACATAAATTAGTCAATAATACTACTTTGTAACTCCGAGGCAGCAATATTTACACGGTATGTACTATAGTCAGGGACAGAATAACACGTCCAATAGTGTAATTTCATTCGATCTCCTATTTATGGCCAAAAAATACACATGCATTAATACTTCCTCAGATAAGTTCAGTCAGGGCCGGGTATATTGAAGTGTTTACATTCGGTAGTAAGACACAATTGGACAAGTTTATTAGCTTCTTCATGAGTACGTTTTATTCATTTCAGCATGGTGTGTGGAGAGTGAGTGATGCGGTTAGTAAAGTAGCGCATAAGCAAATTATGCAAATGTGTAGTATCACAACATCCCCCTTTTTCTTAAGGAAGATGGTACCACAGTACCGTTTAATTCAGTTTGTGTGGTAAACAATGAATGTATGTGTGTTAATATGCAGTGATCGAAATGGTGGTGTCAGTGTTATATGATAGCATTTCAACAAAATAGTAGTTTAAAAACATTTTGCCATAATCGTGTATCATTGTGTTTGTTTGTTGTTCAGTAGCATACACAGAAGCAAGCGAAATTTTGATTAGCTTGAAAAACTCTAAAACACATTAGCGCGCTGCGCTTAAAAAAACAATATAACTGGAACAATGGTCACTGGAACGCTCATGCTCATAGCATCTGATCTACCCTGTGAGATCCTTCCTAAACCTCAGCGGCCTCCGGATGATCCGACCCGATCTGGTATGGCTTGCAGTGCGGTGTTCGGATTCATGCTTCAGGTCAGCACTTGGTGCATTCTTCAGTGTAGGGTCATCGTCGTCAAAGGTTTTGACTGCGACCTCATTGTCGAAAGTGATTCGTCTTGGTGGCGATCTTGTTTGGCAGGGCATTTCTCGGATGTGAGATCGATTTCGCCTCACTGTTGATCCATTTGGTGTTGTGACCTCGTATGATCTTGGTGTGCAAGTATCACATACTTTGGTGATAATGGCTGGTTGCCAGTTGTTCTCACTGTCGTTCTTTACTCTGACTCTTTGGCCTTCGTAAAGTGGAGGTAGTTCTGGTCCTGCAATCCTGTCGTGATTGTCTTTCATTGCTTTCTGTCTTTGTATCAGCTTCTCATTTGCGTTTTCTGATGGGTGTCTACCATGTAGAAGCTTGGCAAGATGGTGCGGACGGGTCTACCGAAGAGCATCTCGGCTGGTGAGGGTATTCCGGTATCAATAGGTGTAGCCCGCAAGTGTAGCATTGCAATGTGTAGATCTTGGTTGGTCTGCTTATATTTCTTAATCAATGTCTTGACTGTCCTGACCATTCTCTCTGCGACTCCATTCGATCTTGGATATCTGGGCGACGAAGTAGTGTGGGTGATTCCCCATTCACGACACATGGCTTGGTAGGGTTCTCCTGTATACTGTGGTCCGTTGTCGCTGACTATCTCTCTAGGTGGTCCAAAGATGCTGAAGATTGAAGATGTTGCTTTGACGACTGTTTCGCTCTTTGTGTTGTTAGACATCTTGAGTAAGACTGGGTACTTGCTGTAGTAGTAGTCGGTAATCAGGAAGAAGTCTTCACCGTTCTGTGTAAAGAGATCGCTGGCAATCTTTCCATGGGGTTTGTGGTATTTCATGGGGTATGAGCGGCTCTTTTCTTTGGTTTGGTTGGTGCTCCTGGCATGCACTACAGTTCTTTACCAGTTGCTCAATGTCCTTGTTGATGTTTGGCCAGTATACCGACTCTCGGGCCAATCGTCTGGTTTTTTCGATGCCAAGATGACCAGTGTGGAGTTGTTTGAGGATATCTTCTCGTAGGGTTTCTGGTATCAACACTTGTCGTCCTTTGAAGAGGACCCCGTTAGCCATCCCTAATTCATCTCGACATGCCCAAAATGGTCGGATGTCCTGTGATAGTTCCTTTATACTATCTGGCCATCCGGTGTGGATGATCTGTCCAAGCTTTCTGCAGATTGGATCGTTTGTAGTTTCTTTCTGTAGGGCTTCTCTCTTCTCATTCCCGAAGTTCACAAGATCGACATGGATGTTTTCTACCTGGATGTCGAGGGGTATGTCTGCTGTATCTGATGGGTTGGGCAGTCTACTGAGTGTCTGACAATACCATGGTAGGTCCTGGTCTGTAGGTTACAGTCATGTCGTATCCTTGGAGACGTACTAGTAGTCTTTGTAGTCTGGGCGGTGCGCTGGTAAGCGGCTTTCGCCAGATCATTTCCAAGGGCTTATGGTCGGAGATTACTGTGAATTCCTTTCCAAATAGGTACGTATGGAATCTGGTAACTCCAAGGACTAGTGCCAAGGTCTCCCTCTCTATATTAGAGTAGTTGCTTTGGGATTCTGATAGTGATTTAGAAGCAAATGCCACTGGTCTACCATCCTGAAGAAGGCAGGCTCCCAATCCTTTCTGTGAGGCGTCGACTTCTAGGCTAGTGGGTTTGCTGGGATCAAAGTATGGCAGGCAAGCTTCAGCTGACATTTCCGTTTTGATGTTGTCATAAACATGTTGGTGATCTTCATGCCAGATGAATGGTACATCATCCTTCAGTAGCTCTCGTAGCGGACTAGCTTTTGCGGCACAGTAGGGCACGAATGTTGACAGGTATGTGACTAGTCCTAGGAAACGTTGGAGATCTACATTCTGTGGTGTTGGCATACTCTTCAGTTTTTTTTAGTTTCAGTTTCAGTATCAGTTTATTTATTTACCACATCAAAATTTCAAATACAATTATTATAATAACAATAATAATACAAATGTGGTGGGATAGTCAATAGAGCAAAGCTCGGAATTGTGACTACCCCATTAAACATGTAAAAGTGCAAAGACAAACTACAACGTCAACTTACAGGACATTGGTGCTGACAGACCAGACAGGACAAGTGAGGACAGACTAACATGTTGGCTAATTTAGGCAAGTAATATTGATTTATGATATTAAATACCATTAGTAAGTGTACCATATATTGAAATACATATAAATTTGACAAAATTAAGTACGTAAAGTATTACACAATGCCATATTATAAGGGGATAATTAACAAGTTATTGATAAGAACTTAACAGATGACGAGTATAATGCTTTTTGAATAACAACGGTGTCTTTGAGTTCCTAATATAATCTTGAATTCCATTCCACAAATAGGGCCCCTGCCTTCTAATAGTCTTTCTGGCCAGATCAGTTTTAAAATTCATTGGGCGAAATAAGTGCGAGGTTCTGGTACCATAACTATGAATTGTGCTATTCGACACAAAAAAAAATTAACAAAGTTGGATGGGAGATTATTGTTAACAAAATTGTACATAAAAGTAGCTTGTGTAATTTATGGATATCGTACACAGTAAGAGTTTTTAATTGATGAAACAAAGGTGCGGAGTGTGCCCGCCATGTGGAGTTTGTACAGACTCTGATAATTTTCTTTTGCTTAATATGGATACTAGATAGATTACAATTGTTAAAGTCACCCCATATGATACAACAATAATTTAGATACGGTAATACAAGTGTCTTATAGAGTGAGAACAAGGTATCACTAGTTAAGGTATGCTTTAACCTATACAAAATTCCAGTATATTTCGACAATATATTAGCTACATGTGTCGTATGGTACCTCCAAACAAGATACTGATCAATATAAACGCCGAGAAATTTAGAATGAGTTACTTTTTGAATGGGAATGTTATCAATTTTAATATTCAAATCGGGAAGATTACGTGTACTATGCCGGTTTTTAAACAAAATATAGTTGGTTTTTGCTAATATTGAGAGATAGTTTGTTACATTTAAACCAACTTGATAGTCTAGTAAGCTCTTCATGAACGACATTTTCAAGACGGTCGATATTGCGTTCAGAAATGACGATGTTGGTATCATCGGCATATATAAAAAAGACATTTTATCGGAAGAGTATATGATATCGCGTTAAGGTATATAATAAAAAGCAAAGGACCAAGAATTGAGCCTTGGGGCACACCATAGTTAATTGTTTTAATTGTAGATTCCACACCGTTAAAAGAAACATATTGAGTTCTATCAGTAAGATAACTCCTGAACCAATCGAAGGCAATGCCTCTAACACCATAATGCATTAATTTGTCAAGAAGAATGGTATGATTTATGGTGTCGAATGCCTTCGAGAGGTCCAGGAATATCCCTAATGTGTGGAGTTTATTAGCGAGCTCAGTTGCAATTTCGTTATATGCTTCCAATACAGCCATATATGTTTAGTAATTCTTTCTGAAACCAAATTGTGTGTGATGTAAAAGATTGTTATGAGAAATAAAGTTAAAAAGCTTACATGAATAATACGCTCAAAAATTTTAGAAAACGCCGGTAGAACAGATATTGGGCGATAATTACCCAAATGGTCAGAATTACCAGATTTAAAGATTGGTACAACCTTAGCAATTTTAAGTTTTGTAGGGAAAACTCCACTATTTATTGACAGATTAAATATATAAAGAAGTGGAGAGGCAATAGTGTCAATAACAGATTTAATTATACCAAGCTTTAATCCATCATGACCTGGGCTGGACTCAGAATTAAGCAACTTACAAATATCTACAACTTCATTGACATCAGTAGGGGATATAAATAAAGAATTAACTGGTGATTGTGTACGATTTAAGTAGTCATGAAAATCGGCATTGGTTTCAGGAATTTTGTCAGACAAATTAGAACCAACATTTGTAAAATAATCATTGAAGCAATCGGCAATAATTTTAGGATCAGACTCCTCGGTATTATTAATATTAAAAGTTGTTTGAGATGTATGCTTTTGTTCACGACCCATAAGTTTGTTTAGTATGTTCCAAGTTTGTTTGAGATTATGCTTGTATTAATTTATTTTGTCAGTAAAGTACTGTTTTTAGCTGTTCTTATTAATGAGGTTCAGGTCAGCTATCTTCTGGGGATCAGGCTTTATCCCCTCTGATGTATATACAGATCCATAGAAGCTGATCTTACTCTTCTTGATTGCGCATTTTGTACTGTTGAATGCGAGACCTTCTTTCTTCGCGACCTCCATTAGTCTAAGTAGGTTTGTGTCATGCTCCTCTTCCGTAGCACCAAAAACTATTATGTCGTCGGCAATGCTGACACATCCTTCCAGCCCTCCTGTGATACGGTCCATTTCCTGCTGGAATATATCTTGGCTGACGGATAAGCCAAAAGGCAATTTCCGGTAACATAGCGTGCACGTCCAAAAGGAGTCCGGAACGTGGTGAGCTCTTGTGAGGCGTCGTCTAGTGGAATAGACCAGTATCCCGATTTTGCGTCCAGTTTGGAAAATACTTTAGCTTTTGCAAGTTGTGGGTTGATTTCCTCTACTGTCGGGATCTTATGTGCGCATCGTTTGAGGCTGTTGTTGAGTCGTTTCGGGTCGATACACACCCTGATGGAACCATCTTTCTTGATGTTTGTGGTCATGGAGCAACACCAGTCGGTGTGATGATTGACCTTCTTAATCACTCCCAGATCTTCCATCTTCTGTAGTTCTCCTTTGATCTTCTCTTTTAGATGCACACTGCACTTCCGTGATGGGTCTATAGAAGGTGTCGCATCTGGTTGCAGGTGGAGTGTAGCTTTCATCTTGAAATTTCCAATTCTATCAAATTGGTCTGGATAGATTGCTTTGAGCTGGTTTACAGAGTTGATGGGCTGTCTTGGCATGTTACTTTCCACTTCTATCCGTGTATGTTTCACAGGTTGCTGGTTCTTTTCCACGTTGATGGTCACGAGGTTTAGTTTCTGGCATGTTGTAAGACCAATGATTGCTGGGCCTGGAACATCTACGACAAAGAATTCTTCTGTGTGCCACTTGTTGTCGTTGTACTTGCATGGAATGTCGATCGTTCCCAGGACTTTCAGTTTCTGTCCACTGTATGCTTTCAGTGTGTAGGTTGTTGGTTCCAAAAGTTGTTTCCATTGTCCTTTTGGATACATTTGGTTGATGGTTCTAATGGGCAGTGTGTTTCCACCTGATCCGGTGTCTATTTTGGCTCTCAAGCTGTGTTGTCCACTTTTCTCGGGGCATATGATATCTATGTCGGCAAAGATATCTGTTGGTTTCTCCCATCCACGTGGCTCTTCAAAGCACATGTTTGAGACCATGATGTCGTAGAATTTCAAACTCTCATCCTGCTCGTCATTTGAGTCATTGTCTGTCTTTATTTCGTGAGCGTGTTTGTCTCGGTGTCTACTTTGTGATCTTTGTCTTCTCCTTCCTCTTGATGGACTTTTGTGTTTTCCATATCTGGGCTGTTTGTCCTTGGACATGCTTGCTTTCCGTCTACACATCTTTTCCCAATGACCTTTGTTGTCACAGTAGTTACATTTATCGTTATATGCTGGGCACCGCTTTGGAGGGTGTGATGTTCCACAGTTTCCGCATGGTTTCTTCCCGGCAGTATACGACGGTGTATGACGGTGTATGGCACATGCCTCCAAGGTTGGGTTACTGTCTAGGGAGCTTAGATGTCTTCTGTTGGCTGACAGTCCTTCGTACTTACGTCCCTCTTTCAGCAAATTCTCAATGGAGTAGCCTTTCTCCTGGTCTAAGAGAAATTTCTGGAATTCCTCATATGGTGTTAAGCTTATCACTAATTCTATTACTCGTTCAGCTAACTCTTCCGGTGTGAAGTCACAGTGGTTGCCTTTTTCTCTGCATCTTTCTACAAAGGAGTGGAGGTCTTCCCCTGGTTTGAGTTTATATCTGATGAATTCAAGTCTGCGTATCCTAAAATTTACTTTGGTAGTGAGTTGGCTTTCAAACAGTTCCCAGAGTTTTGCGGGGTCTTTCTTGTCGGCGGTTGTCAAGCTGGAGTTGTTGATCTTTTTCATACCAGGTTTGCCTACAGCGAGCATAATTTTCCTGGCCTGTGGCTCCTTATCTCTAATGTTATGATCGAGCAGGCACAGTTTAATCTGCTGTTTAAACAAGGTGAATTCTTCCGCCATATCTTTGGCGCTCCAGTCCATTTGAGGAAATTTAGCCATTGCTGATCGGGTGCGGAGCAACAAAGACCACTGGAATCTAGGAAAGAATTACAAGTTATCTCACAATATGGTCACGAAGTTATACTATCGCTATGAGCATGGGAGAATCGGTAAGCAAAGCGCAATTTTTTGTTCTAGCTTAATATGCAAAAGGAGTTATAGCAGTGATGATTTGGGGTGAAAATATCCTGACTGCAAAATTTGATTTAAAAATTATCACACTGAAAGGAATATTGTGGAAAAGGATGGGGGTAATGGTAAGACCTAAATGTGAATAGATAAAATACACTTGCTATCTGGGTAAGCAAGTGTGTGTTGATATGTATGTGTGGTGATATAGTTTATGAAATAGTCACACAAGTATCATGTATACGATTTTTTTTTTTTTTTGAGACACTAGCTCAAAGGTAATTTTCAAGTTCTAGTGTTTTCAATTTATTTTATCCAAAGATTGGCATAAACATTTCTTGAGAAATCAATTCCAGTCTTTTCCTTTTCTAAGGATCAGTACAATAATGTCTCTTGGGGTCAGTTCCACTTCATAAAGATTCATCGTAAGATAAGAGCATCGGCAAACTTCAGCGTTGCTTGCACAGTTGACGGCGTCCGCCTGGCACACGTAACACTCTATGCAATGTTCCTTACGTGCTGCGGCGTATGTCTGGAGAGTAAGTTAAGAAAGTAGCTAGTTTCAGAAAAAAATAGTTGATTTAACGGCCCGCAAAGTTTGAGAAAAAAGGTTTTTGGGCTGATAAAATTCATATTTAACGTAGTGCCGGCTGGTTTTCCACGGGGCACAGATCCAGCAGCGATCTTTCACACGGGGGAGTATGGGGAGTTGCGATTATGATCAGACGCAACTACATAGGGTGAGGATCCTGCGGCAAAGTTTTTGATGGAGGTCGAAGTTTTTCCAGTAGCAGAACACACAAAAACAAAGTTACGAGGCAAGTTCAAAAAGTTTGTTGAATCAGTTCGTAGAAATGGGAGATTGCAAATATGCAATACTAGTAAGTTTATGAGTACTCACAGCTGAATACCGTAATCATACTACGTGCTAACGCTGCATAAATTCGGGATAAATTCAGTTCGTGCAGTTCGATGTGGGAGGGGTCGTCAACAATCAGGTGGGTGTTGTTGACAAAATGGATGCTGGAAACACGTTGTTACACGGTATTTCACATTCGCGGTAAGTATCGTGACGCGTGGCGAAATCTGGATCGATGGTGTCCACACACAGATGATAACTTAGTAGCGGTTGTGATGTCAGTAGACTTGGGTATTTTGTGCTACAGCACACACAGTTCGTCCGTACGGAGCAGTCAGGTAGGTTTGGCAGACGGTACAATGGGTAGTGATGCTGATTTGGTGATCGAAGACACAAGTAAAGCCAGACCAGGCTAAAACGAACATGCGAACCTTTCACTTTCAGTCACCGGACAAAAACAGCAGCAAGAAGACGCTATCCGAAGACTCCAGGAGGTTCTGGTAACTTGTTAGTGGCGTTGGATTAGTACTACGACCACCGCTGCTACCATGAAGTGTTTACATTCGGTAGTAAGACACAATTGGACAAGTTTATTAGCTTCTTCATGAGTACGTTTTATTCACTTCAGCATGGTGTGTGGAGAGTGAGTGATGCGGTTAGTAAAGTAGCGCATAAGCAAATTATGCAAATATGTAGTATCACAACATATATAGCTGTAACTTTTGAGTGCAACAAAGTCGTAACTGGTAGAATACGACTTTGTTGCTTGACACGGGCAAACTAGTTATAGATACGCCGTTTTATTGGTTGTAAAATCGATGGTTTTTTTTAAAAGAATGTGTAAAATTTATTCTAATTTTGACACAAAAACCTTTATAACATATCAAAAATGTAGCTACGACCTTCTTCCACTACACTCAATATTACGCTCAATTATTTTTAAAAAAACTACACGAATACGCGTAATTTAACATTCAAGTACAAGTCAAGTATTTCGTGTGTAATAATTATTTTCATATTCGAAAAGTCACAAAAGAATGAAACAGAAAAATACTTCCCCTGTAAAATCATGATACGACTTTGTTGCACTCACATGGCCATATATGTTTGTTCTTGACTTTGTGCTGCTACTTTTTTTAATTATTTTGGGGAATCTCAAAGTAAAAGTAAATAAAGGTACTTACTTGTAGTGTGATCTTGTAGGTCAAAAGGCGGGGAAGGATAGTCTCATGGATAGTCTTCTTTATATTCAAAATCTGTCTTTTGCTCACGAACTTGTCATGTATGAAGGAAGCTAAGTCACCAAGGGGAGCCAATTCCATAGCAAAACACAGTTGATGAATGGACACACCAATGAGTTTGAGTATGCATGGATGGTTGAGTTGAGACATGATAGCCAACTCACTTCGAAGCTTGGGGAATGTCCTGATGACGTCCATGACATCATCCTCCGTCATTCTTGCTTTCTTGAAACATATATAAATAATTAAACGAGTAGAAAATATATTAATGGAACATTTCGCATTATAGGCTGTTTGTAAAAGAAATACTTTTTTGCGAAGAATAACTGTAAACCCCTCAACGACACGTGTAAGCTGTGTAAGAACGGGGCCACCCTCCATCATATTCTCAATCATTGTTATATTGCTTTAGAACAGGGCAGGTTTATATGGCGGCATAATATTATACATGTACTTCAACACATCCGCAGAACAATTAAACGTGGGTTGCAGTCTCATATTAACACCCCTCAAATACTGTGCGATCTCAAAAAGTTTAGGCAGAATAAGGCTGTCACTATTCACATAGTTTGTACGGTGATCAATCAGATCCGGTACCTATGTTTTTATTGGGAACCTCAAAAAATCTGCATGAATGACTCTGGTTTTTGAGCACAACAGCTATAAAACCCAAAACCCGTCAAAGGAAAATGGACGTATGTTGCTCTAGTTTCCAACACTGAAACCATTGGCTGCGAATGCGATATTGTTGCTTTAGAAATTGTTAGTCGCGGATACCCCAGACAATTGTGTTATATGGCCTCCATTTTTCTGATTAAACTTTTAAAAATATTATTTTCTCAATTTTATTTGAGAAGAGATTTCTCACTGGAAAAATACTTTGTTTACTATAAAAGAGAGAAAAGGGGATCCCAAGAGTTGTTTTGCTAAGTGCACCTGTTTAGATTGCACAATAGGAGAAGTGGGGAATTCCCCAAGGATGCTAAACTTAGAAGCTTGTTTATGTTTTGAGATCAAAACATTGCAGAACCTAGGGAATTCCCCCACAAAGTTATATATATGAAGTGATGTAATTCGGGTGATGAATTCCGATTGGTCAGCTAGTGTAAGGTTATGTTTATGCTGAGAATGATGTAATGATTATTGTTAGAAAGGGGAATCTATCTGTGAGTAGTTAAATACTATCACTGGAAGGACTCTCTGCCAGCAGATGAAATCAGAGGAGCTGATCTAGAGCTCTGGAGCTATACAGTATAATTATAGCTAGTTTTACTCTACAATAATGGTAGATTTGAGTTTAATCTACATCTAGTGCCAGGATTTAATATTTTGGATGCCGCCGGAGCTTGATAGCTAAATTGTCTGCTGTCGTCTTTTAAGCCAAGAGCTTCAGTTTTTGGAATCAAAAAGGGATTCCAGTTTGTGGTCCTATATGAGGACATAGCGACAGACTGATGGTGGTATATTACCTGGATTTTATTATTGTGGACCATTTGTCGTCGAGGGAAAGCCCCGTCGTCTTGAACTGCTGGACAAGATTACCTTCAGGACTGAGAAGATTCCCTTGGAATATTACCTGAGGATTTTATAATTGTGACTTTGCATGCTGTCATTTTGGAGTCTTCGCTGTGAGGACATATCATCGTTGAACGGCAGCACTTCTCGTGGAGATTAATGGACATTCTTGTTTACAATTAAGTATACATGTAATCTTAAATATTGAGTGGCTAACTTTTATGTACAATTTGTTTTGGACATACCAAATTCTTGAACCCATTAACAATCATTAAAATCTGTTATATTAATATACAATCCAGATCTTGTGCACAAGGCTCGTTTATTAGTGTTTGAAAGGTATTTCTGACCTTAGACGCCTAAGAGACGTCATAACAATTGGAAGAGAATGGAACACACGACATGTAGTTTGATTTTCCAAGTCGAATAGAAACAAATTAACTTGAAATGAATTGAATTAAAGTTGTGTACTTTTAGCGTGTGTTTACACTGTGAAATTACATTTTGTATTAAATGAGGCCAGTTTAATATCAATGTGGTCCGTTCTGATGTCACTCTAGTTATTCTAGCTCTGCGCTGTGATTGGTCACAGTAAATAAAATCGCAGAACCAAAAACAACCTTAAATTTGGTTGCTCAACCTTGTCATTTTAGATTAGTAGTAATGGAAACTGACAAACGTATGAAAAATAATGTCTTTGGAGGAGCTTGAAAACTCAACCGCAGGCTGACCGACGATTCACGAACAGTTGAACCGTTATTCATTGTTTATAGCATAGAAACCAGTTCCAACGGAAACCTGGGTGTAACTAGCAGGCAAGTGGTTAAGATTTGAAGGTACCCCTTACCTCTCCCTCCCTCTTAACTTTTAAAGGTTTTCAAAGCTACTAGGTTTCCATCGTATTCGGCCTTGTAAACTTCCCCATAAGCTCCTTGTCCGAGCTTCTTTCGGACGGATAACTTTGATTCGTCAAGATGGGTCACTCTGAGGTCTGTCAACAACAGGTCGGGTATAACATCTTTTAGTGATACATTCACCTCTGGGTGTCTGATGGTAATAAAGAGTAGTTCATAAAACGTTTTACATACTATGAAGCAGGTCTTATCCATTGTTCGTATAAGGAGTATTACCGTACAGTGACAACAATTTTATCAGTGAATTATGATGTACAGACAGACAAGTATTTTTTTTTTTCTCAGAGTTGGTGGCGCACATAAAAGTTGAAAAAAACGCATACTATGCCAGATTTGAACCGGTGTAAAAGAAGATATGGTCCGCCCGGAGCCATAGTCCGGTCTCCATAGACAACAACGGAATAAAGCGTGAAACTAATGTTGCGAGAAGAGTCAACTGAATCGAGTATCCTATTCTTCACCGTTGTAGGTGGACTATGAGTCCGGAGGACCATATCTCCTGTCACACCGGCGACCTTCTGATTTTTTTAAACCGACGTTTAATAATCAAAACACCACGAGAGCTATACTCTGTCTACACTGAAGTATGGAGTAACGATGTGGACGTATACATGTGCATTGTACCAATTTTAAGCGCGGGCATAGGTCGCGGGCTTAAATCAAAGTGCAAACACGCTACAGCTAATATTAATTTTAACGGAAACGGAAAGCTTGTTTTTTTCTTTGAAGCAAATGCATTAACGTTTACATACTTTTCACATGAAACGTGGTTCAGTCCTTTCAGAGTGGCAGCTATAACCAGTTCTTTGAAATGAAAGATATGGTAAGAGTCAAAAATGTTTGTACTGTTTCGATCTCCAGGAGCTGCCATTCTCTTTTCACATACAGGACATGGAACAAATTTCTCGACCAGATCATCTGATTCGTTTAAACCTGCAAGAACAATGTGAGGTTATAATGCAGCGTGCGTTATGCAATAGTTCTAAATACATGGCAGAAATGTAGAGACAGTGGTTTTGGTTGCCAGTATGTGGTACATCTTTAATGCTTAGTTGCCTTGGCCAAAGTAAAATCGTTGCATCTATTTCAGTTCATGATATATATTTGCACTTCTGCTTTGCTAGTACCGGACTTTTTAGTGCTCCGAATGCAGGGACAATGATTACTACAATAAATAAAATCATCTGCTGTCATGACTTCGTCAGAATTGGTGCAAGATAATTGCATTATGCATTTTCCAGTAAGAAAACGAAGCCGGGGAAAATCGACATAACTATAGCGCTTGTTTTCATCTACCACACACTGACAGAAACTGAGAGTGTACCATGCAACGAAGAACAAGGATTTTTTTATTTCTTTAAAATAATAGTCAAAAAATAAATTCACATGTCAATACTAAGTTTAAAAGATAAAACATCCTTTTCACTCACCCGGATACCACTCATTGATGAGATTTTCGATGTGATCAACTACAAAACCCAGGGTGTTGAATTCGCCTGTCTTGCTTGATATGTATACTTTGACACCCTGTTTGCCATCCGGAAATGTTAATGGTTCCACTAATATATGACCAGTATTATGGTTGACTGTAATCGATGATCGGCATACCACTGTTGTGATACTAGTGAGTTCTTCCAGATGGGACATATCCACGCTGTTAAATTATACAAACAATCAATGATTTATTTTTTTAAGTTGTCTGGTCCAAGGCAGATAAGTTTTGCGTCTAATTACATAACGAAATGTATACTATCAAGAGATCAAAAGGTTGATATTAGACAAAAATACCTGAATCTGTCAGAGGACGATAACTTCCGTGAAAAACCTCTTTGCCGTATGTTAACCAATAACCTTGACACCAATCTGCTCCAGAAGCCGGGAGGGATATAGACCATCTTGTACCATCGTTGGACGCTGTTCATAAGAAGATCATATGTCCGGTCAATGATGGGGCTGCTCTTTGGGATTAACGATGGAATGAGGTACCTGAACAATTCCGTAAAAATGAAAGAAAAAAGAAACTTGGAAAAGTTGACTGGTCATAAAATTTGGTTGGAGTACATCTTAAGTTGCATGTGCAGTGCACAAAACCCAATACCTGAAGGTCCACAAAACGTACCTTCTTGGTTCTATTTTTACCTATCAAGGTATCAGTGTCACATAGGCGTAACTCTATTTTCTCACATTATACATATCAAATATCATGGAAAGTATCCCTGGGAATGTATCCATTTTGGCATTTGGCAGTAGAGTGGACGTGTATCATGTGCATGCGCTGGTGCCACACCCAAGTGTAGACGTAATTACAAGCGAGAACAAAGACGGCAACGCTAATCGCACGCGTGACTGCTGCGTGTAAGTCTTAATTTCGCGATTTCTCACTGTCACGACGAGTTTAAATAGTATAGGGACCTTTCACGGAAGGTAAATTATGTTGAATGGACTCTTGTTTGCCCTCCAGATCATCTAAGCATTTGAAGAATACAATACATGCACCTGGTCGACTTGAACATTTCAACTATTTCTGCAGGTGACTCCATATTATTCTCTTCATGCTTGAGTTGTTCTGGAGGACAATGTTAACCTATGAAAGCGCCCTATAGTCATTTTATGTGAATGCATCAAGAGCCACCTCACTAGGCTCAGCGCACCACCTGCGTCATAGACTGGTCCAAATTCCACAAACGACGAATGTTGTAAACAATTCGTGATTTTCAGGTAATTTCAATATCCTGGATTTGAAAAAAAATGTTTGTGACAAAGAGGCAATGGTTATACAGGATTATTTTTTTAATGTTTCAGTTGTGCTGAAACCTATATCAATATTATGTAGCACATCTACAACTCATATAAGCTAAGGGGCTCATGCTTATTATGGGGTAAATGTTTTAGCCAACTCTTTAGACGAAATGCTGACAAGATAAGATTTTATTGAAACGCAAATATTGAAATCTGGGCTAGTAGTATCTTACCATCAGTTTTTAGGACGAAATCGACTGGCTGCCGACAGATTTTGATCTTGCTGGACAGCGGGTAAACTCTTGGAGACTTCGCGTTGCTATTAACAAACGGAAGACCTTCCTTTTTTGCTTCATAGTTACTATCCAAAGCTTATTCAGAAGCTTATAAAAAACGAATTCTTTTTCTGTGAGGGGTGACCCTATTCCTGGGATAACCCATGGTCAAAGTATTACACTTACAAAAATTATTTATTGTCCCTTCTGACTGAAAAAAACCCCATAATCCCTGTTATCGCCTGCTTCCAGAGCTATTTCGAATTTGCCGAGAAGTTGGAGGTACTCTTCGAACTCATTCATGCCAAAACCGCTCTCAACACAGAGTTTCTCTAAATCTTGTTTGACCACCAAGCCGCCATCTTTCTGTGTATCGTCTGCATTTCTAAGCTGAACAACAGCTAGAAGGACATCACATAGCCAAGCAGGTTCAAGAAAATACAGATTGGTCAGTTGGTAAGTGTGGTCACTGACATGGATAAGACTTCCAATGTCTTGAAGAAATTGAACAGCTGAAAGAGAATGTGATTCCATTAAATAGCATTAATTTCGTGGTACATTGATTAAATGGTAGTTATAGATATAAATTACCATATGCGCAGTTCGTACAATCATTTCCTCTTGAAATGTATTGCGAATCACGTGTATGTAGTGAACTCAGTGAAAGAGCCCACACATTAATCTTAGACCCATCAAAATGTCTACACAAACTTCAATTACGGCAATCACTTGCATTTAATGCCAAGCAGGATAAACAACCCTATATGCAGCTAACTATACCGATATACCTGTATGACACGCTGTACTCGGAACCAAGGGCTTAACCCCCCCCCCCCCCACACACACACACACACACACACACACACAGAACATTTCATTTCCATGGTCAAATGAACAAATGGGAGGGTAGAACATTGATTTAGGGACCGGAAGGAACCCTCCCCCAGTTTGCACCAGTTTGTCGTCCCCGGTGATGTATATAGTTTACGCAAAGGCAGCCACATAATACTGCTATACCCCGCTTGACTTGCCAAACTGAGTGTAACTTCAGCTGCAACTCCCGCTCTTAACAAAGTGTATCTGAATACGTGAATGGATTATCGATCGTTGGCCTGGACATAGGCCTATCCATTGACATCCATTACAATGAATGAATCAAGATTAAGCGGCAATTCTTAACAGGTAGCGTGAGTCAGAATAGCGTTCAGAGATTGAAAATTTCAACTAAGTTGAGACTTCTGCATACTGTGCCTGCGAAGATACTGCCATTCCGTCATTATGTCTGATGATTTAGAATGTCAATGGATAACTCCACACAAGAAATTAGCTATAGCTATCAATCTTGACAGCGGGGAGGGCGTGACAGGGAGTATAACCCTTATTTAGTACCTGAATAAATCCAGAGAGGCCTAATGGGATTTGACCTGGGACCTTCGGCATAAGATACAAACACTTTAAAACACCGAGCCATGGTTTCCCACCTCGTATTCATACCTGCTTCTTCCTCCTCTGATGTCACTATCTGGCTGTATGGTATGTTTTTGCAATGGTGGGATATTATTTCTTCTTTCACAATCAGAGGTGTCTTTGTATATTGGCTTTTCAGCTTTTTCAATTCGATGGTCAGGAGAAGTTTCATAGTTATGTACGCTTCGGGAACCTGTTAAAGTAATGGAAGTTTCTTTGAATATGATTAGTTATTGTTATATCTGACTACAAGCTGTGAGTGAATCTATGCATCACGTGTTTCTACCAATCATTTTCTTTGTAGAAATGAGGAACCTGTTTTAACTTCGATTTCTCTCATTTGCTTCTTTTGGCTTATTTGTCACTCTGTGTTTGTTTGTGTTACGATATGAGTCTATACCTTTCTTCCTACCAGGAACCCCTCTTCCTTCATTGGATGTCTTTGCTTATATTTCATATTCGACGCCGTATTGTAAATGGCCTCTTGCAGATCACTCAATCCCAGTCCCTCTGATTTGGCTGCTTCCACTATCACACAGCTGCCGATATCTGGGTATGCGTCTTTCATTTGCTTGGAAATTTCATTCATCATACTTTGACGATCCTGAGACTCTGGAAGCAGGTCTCGGTGAGTGCCAACGGCTATAATACTGCTTTCTGGTGACCGTGACTAGAAATACAAAAAATATATAGGTACAAAAACATAACAAATATTCACGTGGAGGCTCCACGTTACACAGTTGCAGACGAGCATGGATTCAGCTTTATGTGAAAAGGTATGGTGGGCCTTGGGAACTGATTTTTCTCTAGTAGGACCTTAATAGGACAAATTTCGAAAAATATGCAGTCTTTAACTGAAATGTGTCTAAAATTTAGCTTATGAAGCAAATTTTGTTCTCAAAAGGGACCCTTAAGAACCGAATTATGCTTCAACTGGAACCGTAAGCACTGCTGGAGAAGCGCAAAATGGGCGTCTTAAAGGCTGCACATACCCTTACCTCCTTTCTATATCAGTGCCTCCCGGGTGATATATATTAGTAATAACGCTCAGATTTTGGGCATTGTGATATGATTAATGTTGTTCAAGGCTATAATGGAAATAGGGTTTACAAATTAATTAACAACAACATAACACTAAATTCAAGCTGTGACATTCTTTAGATAAACTGATATGACATGAGATGTTTTGAATACCTGAATGTTGAATATCCATGGCTTCAGGACTCCGAAGTCTTTCTCTGTGTCGCTGGCATCAAATACAACTAAAAACAAAGTTCGTGGTGTGAAGAGAGCCTGGTGGACTAATTCATAGTTTTCACCGCTTTTCAGATCCCAAATAATAAAATCTATATCATCAAAATTGTTCTATAAGAAAAACAAAATAATTACAAATATTATACTGTAGTTTGCGCAAGATTACGTTGGTTATTTTGATCTTAATAGCTCTTAGTAGCATTGTTTGACATGACATCGTGACATCTAAATGTTTTAAATCTGGAAAAGTTTCGTTTCATTTTCAACAGTTGAACAGAGTTGAAAAAATAAAAGAGAGTGTTTATGTGGACGATTGTATTCATCATGTGTGTGTTTTTGTGTTATGTTTAATCACTTAATTTAGAATTTTAAATTCTGTCAATTATGTTCGTCATACCTGTGATCCTGCTGGATTATGTAGAGTCCATTTTTCCACAACATTGACCGTACGATCAGGGTGAGGCCTCTCAGACCCCGCCAAATGTGTTATCAGTGAGGTCTTGCCACTCTTCTAAAACAAAATAATTAAGAAAAACATGCTGTCTTGAAAACGATATAAATAATTGAATGGAAATTTGAGTGGAGTAGCGAACTTCTTGCAGTGTGTGGCATATCACATAGTAAGGGAGCACTGATACTAATATCACCAAAATGTAATGCAAATATTCTCGAGGTCATAAAGAACGATAATGGTAACAACACATACTTGTGGTTTAAAGTCGAAATCTAAAATGTGATATAAGGAGTGTTTATTTTCCTAAATAATCTTTATTATTATTAAAACAAGATTCCCTTAAACTTTTTTTAAAGACTAATGATCTTTCCAACTGAAAAAAAGAAATAACCCATTATGTGTGTTGACTTTCCTTTCCTGGTATTCAACATGTATTTCACACATCCACATCTTCTTTTACATAAAACAGGTAGGAGGGCTTCAAAATCCTTGTACCGCTGACCAACCGGCAGTTGAGTTTTGACGTCAACTCCAATAATCGCTTTCTTCAAGAGAATGGTTATGTAACAATACTATGCACCATGCTCGATAAATATTGCATCGATCGATTGTAAAGCTATATCCAGCAGAAGATAATGGGATCTTGTAAAATATCAAATTTGCTAATTCGCCCTTCAATTTTGTAAAAACATATGCAACCTTTTACCGAATTAGGAAGAATATGGTTGTAGTTAAAAGAAATTAGGTCATAGCAAAGAAAAATGGAATTCAGAAAATGTATTTAAAGGCCAAATATGATGTAGAACTGGCTTGGCAAACTAAAATTGCCAGTGAAAAGATAAGATTAAATAAGATGGACAAGAAGGTGAAAAGAATACCAAGTATTTTTTTTTAATTTAGAAACACGAAATGACGTAAATAACAGAATCACTTCCTTACGGAAACTCGATGGTAACAGGAGAAACTTCTAAACGGACATTGTCATATTAAGAGATTTATACAAAAAAGATGGCAAATTTGAACTATAAATCTTTCAAACATTCAAACAAGATACCAATGTTAATAAGGTAAAAGACGAAGAATAGCTTTTATTTGAAGGAAGTTTACAGCAAACGAATGCGAGGAGGCTCTCAGTGAAATGTAAAACAAACCTCCAGGATACGATGGTTTATATGTTGAATTCTACAAATTCCTCTGGCTAACAAATCAACACACTTATCATAATAGAATGAAAGTTGTAAAAAGGAGTCATTGGCATTTAGCCCAGGAAAGAGTTAGTTGGAGATAATCTGTCCAATTGAAGACCAATCTCTCTCATTAATATTGGCTTAAAATTACAACAAAAGCACTTGCTAAAAGGCTCCAAGAAGTATAATGTCATCAATAGGCTCTATAAAAGGCATATATATTCGTGAAAATTCTGGATTTATTGAAGATGTAATTAGATCTGAATACCACAGGGGGCTTACTTTTTCGACTTCAGTAAAGCTTTTGGTAGCTTAAACAAATCATCATGATAATTACCAAGCGCATACCTTTTTAAACTATTTCGACATTTGTACAAACTCACCATGGGGCCAACCACCATGAGCTTCAGACCTCTGTACGGCTTACTGTTATGCAATTTCTCTCGAAGTACACGTTTTATTTCTAATGTACTTTTTGCTTCTTCAATTCCAGATGGTTCTTTTATCTGCTGCGGATCAAGCTTTATCCTGAATAGCTGCTTCAGAGTTGATAGTTTTCCTGGCAAGCGCGTCAGGTTAGGATTTCTGCAATGTACAAATTCTATAAACAGTCTTTCAATTTGTTCATGATTGCTTTGTTTATTATTTGTGTCTTAAGAATTATCACCATACCGTATTTACAAACTAATGAGATTTGTTTTAAATTGAACGATTTTTAGTCGTAAAAAATATAATTGCATGTATATCTTCCTATAACACCCTCCGTCCCGAACCATATCGTAAGGTATGGAGAAATTAGGAAGATGTATCTAAATATTACTTTACTTTTTCCAGAAAAACTATATTATCCATAATTATCAAATGGATCCCCCAATAAAAGTACATCGGACGGCCTCTAGTTGTTTGGGCTCTACAAACTAATGATTCATCTGTCATTCATGATTCTCCACAAACAAACCAATATTTATTGCAGAAAATTATATACAAATGCAATTTTAGTTACACTAAGTCTTGCACATTGTGTATATTCCTTACCCTTGTATTTCCAGTATCTGCAAAGCCTTCATTTTGCAGATAGATTCCGGGAATGCTTGTAGTCTGTTGTGGCTGAGGTTGAGAGAGCGCAAGGAATTGTTGAATGTGATAGGAAACGTCAGTATCAATTTGGCAGCCGATTGTTCGTCTAATGGAACATGGAAGGTAGACGCAGCATGACCATCATCCTTCATTTTGGTCGATCCGATCCTCTTTCTAATGGAATATTTCTTCTTCTCTTTTTCCCTCTCAGATCTTAATGAAAGTTGGAAGGATATGGATAATAACATGACTATTAATGTTTTATCGTCCCTTAGATGGTAAGATATAGATAATTAAATTGATTTCTAGATGTTTAGTTCAAGCTATTTAAGAATATTGTTGACTAGATACACTTCACGTTTGTCAAAGTGCTCGACAGTTGTATCCATCACAGTCTAACATCAGAAATTTCAGTGTTTGGTATTATGGTGGCTATTTTGAATTTTGTGGACCATCTTGGATTCTAATGTAAAATGGCAACCCCACTAAAATGGTTCGGATTGTGTCTGGAGTGTATGGCGTTGTGGTTGCCCCCTTTTACTGGGCCAGTCAAGCGTGTGAATGATTGACATGAATGAACGACGTCTTAGGAACCTCTTGGGGATATTCGTGGAAGTCATGTAAGATATTTTGGTGTCAACAAAGACAGACTCGCGGAGTGCATAGCCACACAGAACGTGCAATGCTTCTGCTGCAGAATTTTGTTTATTCTCACCGAAGATCTCGTGCCTAGTAGAATAATATGGAATATATTTCGGACTCTATGTCATTTTGAAGCGCAGGATGCTTCAAGGAGAATACTTTCAAATGAGGAACATTCTTACGGACTTGCTCTCGCGGAACCTTAAAGTTACAAGCTACCATTTTGACACTGCCGACGTATAAGCCAGTCAACGTTGTACTACAGCGCCATTGACTTTGGGTATTTTTGGTCACTTCTAGAATGAATGAGGGGCATTAATAACTGTACATTTTTGTTGAATATTAGTAATATAATTATATTTTGAACATTCCAAATTCATCAACCAATCAATTCTGATCCAAAGCCAAAAATAAGCTGTGTTTCTGATATAAACAAAATAAGAATTGTTGTCAGTATAAGCTTATTTGGTGCTAAACGCGTTTTCCGGACCTTGGATTCCCTGCGGATAACGTAACAAATAACATACTTTTATATCATATTACACACTAAAAAAAACTTGAGTAAAACCAGAGAACATGGAAGACAGGTGGATAAAATGTTGGCAAACAATATTTCTGTTTTCATTTTTTAATTTTACACAATGTGGGGAAACTATGAATATTTACCCATGGATTAAGTAAAATGGAATATTTACTGTGCGTCAATTTGTTCAAATACTCCAAAATTCATATCTTCCATATGCAACGTATCATATGGTATCCACTTTGGATACATGCAGACAAAAAATATATGTAAGGACCGTATCCGCCTCAACTTACCAGTGCTCTTGCCAAGACACAGATCTAGTTCTTTTTTATTTTACACCAATCTTGGCTGGGTAAATTATGAACTATTTACCCATGGATTAAGTAAAATGAATGGTAAAAGTTACTGTGGCAACTTGTTCCAACCCGTTAACGTGTTCTGCTTTCTTCTTATTTTTTACTCCACTTTTTAGAGTGCACGATCAACTTACTTAGCACGATCAGCACGAGAATTTCTCTATCAGAATTGAACAAGACATTGTGAGACAAATCCAGAATTGTAGTTTAAGTGAGCCCTTCCTCCTCTTTGGTGGTAACATGTCATCTTATTTTCGCTCACATTCAGTTCGATGAGGGCTGCAAGCGGCTAAATTGTCGGAGAAATTTCTGGTGAGCTTTGTTGTTTAACTGAGATCTAAGCTCGGCCGAGAAGTTTGCCAGTGTAACTGCATGTCAGGAACTTTACTTATCTTGGTTTTTGAGACAAGATTTAGCCTTTTCTGTAAAAGATAGAAAAAAGCCGATTGCGGAATCAGATTTATACTGAAATATAGCGAATTTGTTTGGGGTTTAAAGAACGAAGTGTAAGTATTAATCAAGCCTAATTTATTTGACAAAAAGAATAAATAACTAAAATGCCTATTGACCATCTGTCTTTTGGGAAAAGGTTACTAGTGAAAAGATATCTTCAGCTCAAAATAAGAATATGTTTTCAATTCTAACATATTGAGAAACTATATGTGATGTTTAGTTTCGATAGATTTTTTTAAATAAAATTACATATTCGCTTTCCCCTTCTCCTCGAAGTTAAATCTGTTACCACAACAGTAAATTTTAATTGTCCTTACACAGAGGACATTTCACGGGGTTGGCATTTCCGTCAGATTGTTGTGTGCCGCATTAAGTTCTGACCGTTGGTTTGCTACCCTTGATCTCTGAGGGAATTTCTCCAGTTCATTGCACGATATGTCTAAATGTTTTAAGCTCTGACATCGCCACAGTGGTCATCGAAATCTGCCATATAAAGACAAGTATAGAGTATACACTTTCGACTAGTACGCCGTGTACGGTAAAACCACTTTCTCGAAGTTTAAACACTTAGTAATGTCTGGGATGTTTTTCCTCACGTTGGTGCCTAAGGGGAGTTCCATGGAACCACTCCCTCCACTTTCCACTTTCCCGATGAATTTTCAAATGAAACTCATACCACCCTTTGAGTGGTTCATAAGACAAGGTCAACAATGCAATGGTATTTCATCGTCTGGATTAGCGGCAAATCATTATTTTCGAAATGCCTCAAAAATGCTCAAAATGTAACAAAATTATGTTCATATCTGCTCTAAAAGGACCAATTTAAATTTTTTTTTAGCATTTACGAAAATGATATTGTAGGGTACAAAGCAGTAAATAGAACAGCATTTCAAACAGACTTAAAAAAAGAACATATCGGGCATGTGTGGTCCAGTGGATTGAGCGCTCGTCCCGCAATCCAAAGGTCGTGGGTTCGAGTCCCACTGCGGCCAACGTGTTATGCCCTTGAGTAAGGCACTTTTACCTTAATTACTCTTCTCCACCCAGGTGTATAAATGGGTACCAGCATTATTCAATGCTGGGAAAGTAACAGACTCGCTGTGCGGGAGGAGTGGCGAACCCCCCACAGCAAACATAATACGGAGGAGTCTGGCCCAAACGCTAAGGAAAGAGAGATGGGCACTCCGCGCACGAGCTTGCTCGGCACCAGACTTTACTTTTTTACAAAAAGAACATGAGAATTTGTGAGAAATACCATTGTATCATTGTTGTACAAGGCTCAATACAAGAGTAACTGATTATGTTATACAAAGAGTTTACTGAAGCATGCCATGACAGTGGTATAATGACCTTTCCTATGTCCTTTTGCAAGTCTACTGGCTTAAAGGTGCTTGTTCCGATTGCTTTTGGGACCCCCCTGATTTAACCGGAAGTAGTATCAATTTTGATATCAGGTGAAAGGCCGTATTTTTCTCATTGTTGTCCTGAAATTTCAGCTTTCAAATCCATTTCTTTCTCAAGATACAAATAAAAAACTACCCTTTTAGTGGTTAACCATCAATATTATCACAGTAGTAAATAGGGCGTTGCACTATGCAATATCGCGTCTGGCATCAAAACCACAAGATTGTTTCCCAGGCTCTCATATTAAGTAGAGAATATGATATACACAAATCGGAACAAGCACCTTTAATGGCTATTCTACATTTTCTTTAAACTCGAATCCCTTTGTAATTCAGCATGATATTATTATATTTTTTCATTTGCCAATATTTATAGAATATACAAAAGCATCTGTGTGTGTCAGTTTCTGACAAATAGGCTGAGAAGAACATTGCTTTTTGAAGTTATGTCTAAAATTGACAAATTCCCCATTGACTTTAAATGCAAAATGACTTTACTTGATATTGATGAATGTAAAGCTTACATCTCATTGTTTGTTTGTCTGTGTATTTTGCTTATTTACTTATAACAATAAACAGAAGGATATGAAATCGTTGTTGTAAACTGATATTAGGTATAATATCAAATTATTTAAAAAAAAAGTCAACAATAACATTAATATGAAATTATTAAACTTAAGTACAACCGTCAATTTTATTTTTTTAATTTTTTTAGAATCTTTTCATAATGTGAATTCTTACCATAAAGTGCTACTTTGAGTTCAATGTGCTTCAGTTGTATCTTCCTTATCTTGTTGCGTGAGAGTGATAGTTTCTCCAATTCTGTAAGCATTAGCAGCTCTGCTGGTACCTCTTTCAAGTTATTATTAGCCAACATCAGCGACTTCAATCTGAAATCATCACATTTTTGTATTGTGCAAATTATTGCTTTTGATTGCAAACTACCAACTGAATTGGCAGATTATACTTTTCTGACAGCTTTGGTATCATATCAGTCATGAATTAGGCTGGATATTTACCTTGATTTCTCCACTTGTTCATCGTTCTTGGTGGTGGAAGTTTGGTAAGCCAGTATTGAAGTGTAAGATTTCCAACCAGGCAATCCCCAAGCAACGTGACAAATCTTTCAAAGAGTTCTTTCTGCGATAGGTCGATGGCTTTGAGACTGTTTGTATAACGAGGTAGTTCTATCCATGCTGATCGAATTTTGCGTTGCTCTCTTGCTCCAGTTTGCTCTTAGTCTCTGAGGAAATAGTCACTAATCATTTGAGTCAAATGATGTTCCCCGATGATAAAAATATTAAAAAAGTTTAATCTTTTTAGAATATTATTATATAGTTTATATTCACAAAAATTACTTTTTAAATCACCAGGTCAAAACATCCCGAGATTCTGCCCTTATTTTCATGTTATGGCCTCATTTTTTATGAGGGCTCCCGAAATCCCGCGTGACAAATTTATTACAGTAAACCATGGAAGATGAGTAAACACGTTAACAGTGTAATTCACAAACCAGGATCCATAAAAAAACAGATGGCAAAGAACTTCTTGTTTGTTGCATTCATTCACCACGTGAAGCACAAAATTATAATATTTATCATGAAAGAAAATCGTTCCAAAAAGTCTGACCTTTGACTTTAGGCCGACTAAGGTGTATCCCTTAAAGTGAAACCTTGTTTGGTGTGTATTTTTTCAATATTTGTTTTGTTTTGCTTACTTATAGTTAAAACGAGTCATTCCAAACCTTGAGAATTCTAAACAGAAAATATAATTGCACTTGTTGTTGCATTAATATCAATTAATAACTGTCCTAGCCTTTGTTAACCACACTGGCCAAAAGTATTGTAACATGCAAAAACGAAAGTCATAATTCACCAACTTGATTTCAAATTATACCATGGATTCTTGCCCACACAATACGTAGTAAATTCCAAAGTTGGTGTTTTCCATAACAGCTTTTACTCCACAAAATCCGAGAGTGTGAAAACGTTGAATTTGATTGTCATTTATCCTATATTGCAATTAAAGGTGGTTGTTCCGATTTATGTGTATGGTGTTCTCTACTTGATATGAGAGCAATGGCCACTGCACATACAACCCCTCGAGTACCGGGAAACAAACTTGCGGTTTTGATGGTAGACACAATACTCGCATGCTGCAAAGCCCTATTCATACGTGCTAATCAATTGGTAACCACTAAAACAGCGGTTTTTTGTTTATATCTTGGGATGAAATGCATTCGAGGGCTCAAATTTCAGGACGACAATGAAAAAAATACGGCCTTTCATCTGATATCAAAATCGATACTACTTCCGGGTAAATCAGGGGGTTCCCAAAGACGATCGGAACACGCCACTTAAATGAACTGCAAACGATAACTTGCCCGATTGCACTCCAGAAGGAATACAGACACATAAACAAAATAATGGCTTCAAAACAGCCGCTTAATGAATTTTAGGGGTTCATTAGAGTTTACTTATATGTTTATGGGAGAAAATCAGAGTGACTGTGTGGACCAGCCGACTGAGATAAGTCAATGGAAGACAGTGGTTTCGAAAAATTCGAGAAATTCAGATACACTTGAAATGCTATTCAAATGATAAATCACGTGGTTACGTAAATCATGTCTAATTACGCGGTCACATGCCTGATAAAGAGCACAATGTCAACGATGCGATTAAAACACTGTTTTAAAGTTATCACGTGACCTTATCTTGCCATTAAATTCTGAGTCCAACGGCGATGAACGTGCTCTCATCTTCTATTGACATTATCTCATTGCCGGTCCATACAACCACTCCCATTTTCACCCTAAACATTTACAATAGACCCTGACAAACCCTTAAGGTTCATTTAGCGACCTATTTGTGCAGTCTTCTGAAGTTTCTGTGCCCATATTTCTTATGGAGTACAATCGGCACGTTATCATTAACCGGCTCCTTTAATCCGCCATATTTAGGGATCATGAAACCAAAATTAAACGTTTTCGCACTATTTGATTCTGGGGAAAACAGCATTTGTTTATGAACTCCACAACTTTTGACAATAGTTACGTATAAGTGTAGTCAGAAACTCCTGGTACACTTTTAAATTATTTTTATGTAATTGCTTTCTGCCATGTTGCCCACTACTTTTGACCAGTATGAATGTGTACTTATTGGGGCATTGATTACCATTTATCCACCAGAGTGTGTAAAGCAACACATAGGTATCACACTTGAAATTTGACGCTTCAATACCAATCAATAGATCTGTACAAGGCCAATCTGAGGGCTTTTATTGTAAATGAGGCAGATATTGATGCCTGAACCAAAATTGAAAAATTCAAATTGCTGTGAAAGCTCTTCTAAATGGTCCTTTGAAGTATTTACAAGTTTTTAAGAGTACCTGCCCAGTTGCACAAGAAAAAAATAGGATATTTGCGGGAACAATCATTTGGATCACAATGTTTATAGGCAATTTGTGTGAAACTCTCACGCAAAACAACTTTTCTATCATTACTTTTAGAAGGACCACTGTTACTGGCTTTACATTTTTAAACAGACGTTTCTGCCAAAGCCGGGCTTTGCAGATTTTTCGGAATATTTATCCTATCATATCGCGAACACAGAATGTGCAAGACACGACGAAACGACCCATCGAAAAAGATGGAGAAAGCAAGAAATATCAAGATGGATATGCAAATGTAAAATTCTCACAAACTTAAAGGCAGCAAAATGTTATTGAAACCATTTATAGCAGACGAGGTTCCGGTTTCTCTGCCTTGGATAATATGTTTAGACATAACCTCGATCTTGTTCCACCCAGACCTCCAAACAATGTGCTCAAAATTCTTTACCACACTGCTTAACTGTCCTCCGAAGTAATGCAGAAATACGCCATCGGCGACTGAAGTTGTTTAGCACTTCAGGAGGTTACCTAGAAGTCAATATAATGGATGTAGTAGCAGTGGTGGTGGTGGTGTGGTGTGTGCGTTGTGGTGGTGGGTGTCTGTGGAAGTAGTAGTGAGGAGACGACACCTGGTAGTAGTTGTTGTGGTAGTTAGTATAGTTGTAATAGGAGGGGTAATATAAAAATAGAGAAGGATAATAAAAAAGAACGCCAGTTAGTTTAGGTGTGTACCTTGACAAGCCAGCAATGACAGCGCGTCATTCAACGATTGTAAAGTCACAACTGAAAGTAGGCGACCACGGGTTTTGTTTCATTCGGTGTTTAGATATTTCAGCAAAAAGTCACTAAATCTTGTTCCAATCTAGGCAGCCATAGAGACACAATTCATCTCAGCAATATTTTGATCAGGGCCTGAAAAAAATATCCACAAGTGTTTGTTTATCCGAAGAGAATAATAAATCCACGATAGAATTACTGCATTATTGTTTGATTAGTTAATAAATATGGTTAATGAGTGTTTTGTTGATGTACGGCAGCACCAACAACCGCCCCATGGAAACTAGAACAGAAAGTGATGTTCAGATGGAATACGTGTGTTGCTGCATGCCTCGATCCACACTTCGGTCCTTCTCAGACCACTTTCTCGGTCCCGCCTAGACTAAGGGCAATCTCATAATGGGATCATTGCAAATTTGTAGCCTTATAATAAAGTGTTTGATCAATGTTCATGACATTATTGTGTAAATAAGCCCCAGTAATGTTGACAATAGATATTGTTGATGGTACGAATTCATTTGGGGCGAATGTTTTGAGACAAAACTTAAAAGCCGTATTAACAGCTGCAGTTCTCAAACTTTGTTCAGCAGAATAAGAGGCCTTTTACAGCCTCATACATGAATCTTTTTTGTATCGAATATGTAAAGGCTTCAAACCAGATTCAATTGATGAATAGTTTTTGATTGTGTACAGTCAGAGACACGCTATCGATTCCTGTGTTTGCGGTAAATTAAAGAGGGATAGTATATATCATGAACATCGGAGCCGAGGAACTTCTTAATATGGAGGATTAGGCCACCACCGTAAAGATTGTAGTTCGTTATGAGCGACCAAAACTCTCAGACTTAGATTGGACCAAAGTTAGTCAAAATTATTTATTGCGAAACAAGCGACATTAAATTGTAAAGCGTAAAGTATAGATTTTCTGAAATTCATTAGTGACGAAAAATGACGGAAATATGCCATGCAAGCCCCGTTGTTGATATAGCGAATCATACTGAAAAACAGCCAACATATGTGATATTGAAATTCCCGGTGTTGTTGTAAAAATGTTAGTGGATCTGATAGTGGAGAGTCCGATCTTCCAGCAATAATGACAAGACTGACTGTGAAATTTGGTGAGTAATAATACTTATTCGTATCAGTTTTCTTTTCTTATATAAATGCTTCAGTTTATTCAAGTTTGATGTTTGGAATTTATTCAGTGTATTTGCATTGATTATTTTCTTCATTATAAAACAATAATAATAACATAACACACTCTGAAAAGACACCTAATGAATATACCTATAGGCGGCTTACACGTGAGAAAAAAAGCAATAATACCAAAATTACCAAAATACATCAATATACACAATTTCACTTATTTCAGACCAACAATATAAGTAGAAATTCAAACTTATATATATTGTAACAAGAGCTTAGAAGAGAAAGACAATCCCGTTGTATCAATACTAAGAACATATGGGGATACACATGAATCGTCAGCTGTGAGGATCTGTGTGTATGTACCCCACAGTGTCATCGGTAAGGTCTTGATCTTTTCTGGATTCAGATGCCTCTACCCTACCTAATCTGATGAAAACAGCTATCTTCGGCAACCGGATTGGAGGAAGGTGGAGAACAAGAAAGAGGAAGAAAGAAAGAAAAAAATCACAATATTATAATTAGTGACTGACCTTCACCAGGAAACAGGATATGCAGGAGCCAAAATGATGTGTAAATAGGAATATCTTCAGACGTGACTTGAAAATAGTTATCGACTGAGGCTAAGCGGATATTGTTAGGGAGTTTATTCCAAAAACGTGCTGCTGCGTAAAGCAAAATATCTATCACCATAGACCTTAGTAGATGAGTTGACTCAGCTGGGAGCAAGAAGATGATCTCCAGGTTCTCGGTGGTGAATACAGCTGGATGAGCTTAGAAATATAGGCAGGTGACACGCCGTGGATGGCTTTATAGATGAGAAATAGAATCTTAAAACCTGTCCACTGTTTAATTGGACGCCAATGCAGATGTTGTAGCCAATTGGAGCCAATTTGACGTGGTGTGATATGTTATCGTCGACGGAATTTTAAGGACAAGTCGGGCAACTGCATTTTTAACTGACTCGCCGAACCTTGGTCAATTCTCTTTCTGGCAGGCCATATAGTAGGGAGTTGTAGGAATCCAGTCTAGATGTAACAAAGGCGTGGACCAATCCGATCCAAGGTACTGTCGAAACTGCCCAATTGTGAAGAGAGCAGTGCTTGTCGAGGAATGAAGGAAATAATGGGTGGACAATCTTTAAGAAACAATGATACAAAATGCATGTAACGTTGGGGTTTGTTCCGTCATATAGGTATATTTTAGAAAGCGAACATAAAGGAGGAATAAAGCACCTAGACGGGACCGAGGAAGAGCCGAAGAATCGAGGGTGCATCGAGCTGAGGGTAGATTGAAGGACTGAAGATCTCACTACATTGCTCATTGAAATAGTGAAAACCATCGAAAAAATATCGACTTTTTTAAAGTGATGCGTTTTCTTGCGAATTCTCATTATCATTGAAGAAACAAGAACAGATCGGTAATTTTTAAAATACCCAATCCATGTGAGAACTCCTGCTCGCGAGGATCCGTCGAGAAAGGAAAACTAACTTATTTTGAATATGTGCACGCACACACAACAGATCAAAATTATCTTTTTTCAAATAACGCTTTGGAATTGAAATATTTCCTCCCTGGTTCCCATTTCAGAATACAATCGATGATGTCTCTGTGGTGGTTGAAAAGTAGCGATTGGCAATGGACTTCCTTGATATTAAAAAAAAAAAGATTACAAAACATAAACGTATACGTCTCGCATATGTTTGCGATATATAATTTAATATTTAAAACAAATCAACCCCAAAAAATTGTCTATTTGATTAATTATATCCATGTGAATTTTTTATTTTCAGCACACAAAAACATCACACACTAATATATTAATAGTGTTGCACTGAAATGCTTAGTGACATTTTAAGACAGTGACCCCGAGAGCAAAACAAAAAACGCCTCCTGGTCTGCTACGGATATTTATGATATGCGGCCTTTTTTTTTAGTCCAAGCGGCTCAAAAACACCCAAAAAACCATAAGTGGCCCTCAGGCTTGTTATCTCCAGTTAACTAAGCGTTATTCAGATTAAGAACCTTTTGAGATTAAGGCCGACGTGATGCAAGTCAGCTTCCCTTACGTGACTTGAAATTCAAGGTTTCTGATTTCCACCTGCTGTATCATTACCGCGACTTTTGGTTTTAAGTTGTCGTGAAAAAAGAATGCTTAAAAAAAAAATCCAGTTTTCTGGGATTCCCAATTCCCTATGGTAAGAGTTGGGAAATGGTGTTGTTTACAGATCAATGTTGACAATACATTGCGGGGACTGGGATTGTCTGAATATTTATCGTACAGTTACGTCAAATTGTTTTTGGCAGGCCTGTTTAATATTTTTTTTTAAATTTGATTATTTTATATTAATCTTGACTACAATCTCTAAGAATTTGGTTTAAATACGCGATAGTTAAGAAGTTGCAATGATTCTAAATATAGGGGAAAAACATCCCTAAAAGGGATCACGATGTCATAACTTGCGCATGGGTGGTTACAGTGAGGGAAAGTGCGCAGCGTCTACCTCACTCTCTCATCCAGGCTAATCTATATCCAATGGCAAAACAATTCAAGACGATGGAGATGATACTGGATACATGTGGACAGCCAAAGACACTTTCTGCTGTGTTGTTTCTAACAATGGTTCCACTACCAGAATCAGATGAAATAGAGCCTAAAGGATATAAAGGAAAGGGGTCAGCATTTGATCCCGGCACCTACCGTATACTGCATCATATGGGGATTCACACCACTAGGCGAGCGGTCAAACTCAAAAAGTGGCTTTATTTTTCTGAGTAACCCTCCCTCGGGACACAAAACACAACCACTTTTATTCAAAGGCCAATATATAGGATTTTGAAACTGATGGTTGTGTCAAAAATTTGGTGCAGGGGTGTTTTTGGCAACAAAAAAAACTAATTTTGGGGCTAAAAATAAAGAAAAAACATGATTTATTTATTTTAATCCAAAAGCACAAAATTCTGATACATAAGAACCTTTTGGTTTAGATCTACATTTTAAACATTGCATAAATAAATCATAAAAAGGCAAGATGATATTTTTGCTGCAAAAAATGCAGTAGAAGGAGTTATTTTGGGTGTACGAAGGTAAATTTTGGATAAACTAAAAAATCAACAAAAATAGTAATTTTCCTTAAAAATGGCAAAAAAATATCACAATTTGGATGTAGTAACATCATGAATTTTATAGAATATATTCTGTATATGGTGTGCAGTGGGCCATTCAGACTTTGGCAGCTATATTAATACTAACAATTGGCCCTAGAATGTGTTTTTACCATAAAATAATGCCATTTGTGAACAATTAAGAAAATGATTAATAAATGCAAAAAAATATATTTCGGCCAAATAACTGAAAGATTAAAAAATTAATTGTGACTTTTTTTGGTCAGACTTAGTTGTAAGTGTGGCACCAAAAATAAGTATGCTCAACAAAATTGGTGATGGAAATTTAGTTAAGAGTCCAATTTTTGGACCTAAAAAAACAAAGTAATGAAAAAAAAATGCATTTTTGGCAAACGTTATATTGATATACAATGATTACTTTGTGCACAGAACAAAATTTACATTAAGGCTTTCACTTATTACATCCTGCAATTTTGAAAGTTACCTAATTAGTACCCAGGGGCCCCTTCCCCAAAATTGTATAAAAAAAATGCACATGTTTAAGTAAGTCAAAATAAATGAAATGTGTTTAAATGGCTCGAAAAATCAAAAATGCGCATGGTCTACTGGAAACTAACTTGTTTATTTTGACCTTACCGCATTTGTGTTTGTTTTTTAAAGGTTTTCAACAGATGGTAACGTTTCGTGTTTTTGAATGGTCAAGAAAAAAAGTTTGTCAAGAATGCGATAAAAAATAATGTTCCGTAAAGCGCATAGGGCTTTTTCGACGAAAAAATATTCGCAAAGCTTTCGGGTCTTGGCCTGTGGAACGATGAGACAAACCGGTACATTTTTTTACGTAAGAAAGGTTTCAAGATTTCCTGTGTCAGGGAGTGTAACAGGGCAATCACACTTTTTGAAGTCACATCTCCCTGCCTGAATCCAATTTTAGATGCATTTCTATTTATTGGCTGTGTCTGTGATGTGGTTGGCTGCTACCACATTTCCATCCTTGCTTGGCCCTGTGTCTGCATGTTCGATTCGTTTTTCATAAATTTATTATTTTAAAGTGCTACAATATAGATGTAGCAACATATATAACATGGTTAAATGTCACCACACAATCAAATGCTTAGTAATTTAACAAATTGCATTCAACTTACTTAGACTTTAATTTCTCAGTTGTATATCAAAATTAACATAGTGGGACCCAGTTTATTCCAGGTAGGGGGTTAAGAGAAAACATGGTAAGAAGGCATTCAAATAAATGTAAGAGGGAAAACAATAAAAAAGGAAAATGAGACGAAAATTCTGAGGACACATGAAAAGTATGGAGAAAGGCAAAGTGGACAGACAGGGGGTCGCACCCTGAGAAAGGAAAAGGAAGGGGGATAAGGACCATTGTCCCAAATAGTATCCATGCAAAAAATAGTTATCCTTTTTGCCAATATTGATTCATACAATAGCTTACACGCATTCGTAATTGGTCCAAAAGTCAATTTTTTGCAAATTAATTATACTTTTCGCATTTTGGTGGACGTTGAGCATTTGGTGGGTTCTTATAAAATCATTTTGATTACATGATTGATTGAAAATGCTGGAAAAATTTTGTACTCCGAGAGAACAGTGGACCGGCCCCTTTCCTGTAGCATTATATCAGGAGTGTAGATTATGAATCATATGGCAGGTTTAAACTGGATTTCAATGCCCATATGGACATAACACAAGCCATTAAACCGAAAAGATTCCATATCATTTGTTAATTTAAGAAGAAGATCTTAAGAAAGGTGCATTTCACCATTAAATGAATTTCACCCCCCCCCTTTTTTTTCTTCTTCGACCTCATTTAAAGAGCAAGATTTACATACTCTTAAATGTCTTAGATTAAAAATCTATTAGATTATATCATGCTATTTTTAGGTACAAATTTTTAATCTAACTGATATGTCCTTAATAGCAATCCCATTAGATTAATTTTTAATCTAAGAATTAGAGAGTAAACCTTGCTCTGAAGAATATTTTTAGAAAATGACACCCTTTTTCTCAGTATCATAGTGAGTGGACATCTTCTACCTTAGTAAAAGGTGATTTGCAAGCATGGCCCGAACATGAAGATGATGTAAATTATCCACAACAAAATTCTCTTTGAAAAAGACAATATGAAAAAACCAAATGCCGAAAATATGAAAAAGGCAAACCCTAAAAGAGCTCAAAAAAGCAAAAACCCAGATTTTGCGCAACGGAGCGAGAATATGTAGGGTTTTTGGCCTCGAAAATATATTTGTTTTTTCTTGCCCCAAAACTTTTTCAAGTTCGGTTAAAAAAAAGCCAACTGTTGCCATTTTTGCAAAAGCATACAAGACTTCGTAAAATCGCACAAGATTTTTTTAGATAACGTAAAAAAAATCACACAAATTATGGGGAAATCTTATGCACAAAAAGTACAGTACTGCCAAGACAGGGTACTATAAAATTTCTACGTCCACAGATTTTAATTCAAATTGTCTACAATTGTATATTCGTGTTACAGGCAGTGGTTATGCCATTAAGAGAAATGTATGTGAGTTGTACATTCTTCTTTTTATCCAAGTGGATGTCTAGTCTTGGGTTAAGTGGGAAAATGCCAAATTTAAAAAAAAACTTTTTTGGCCAGATTTTGCAAAAAGCATACAAGATTTTGTTAAAATGAACAAGATTTTTCTAAGATACCGTAAAAATCAAAACAGTATTCCATAAAAATCACCAACGATTCTGCTACATCACAAAATTCAATCAAATTTGTAAACTCGCCAATGATTTTCTAAATTGCCACAGAATTATGTGTTAACTAGCAAACAAGATTTGTTAACACAAGGTTCTGTAAACACACACAATTCTGAAGTTATAAATTGCACAGAGTTTCCATATAAATCGCAACAAATTAATCCAATCGCATAAGAATTTGTAAAAATTGCCAAGGATTCCTTAAAATCACATGAGGGCTGATTGAGTCTTGAGAATGATAAAAAAATCTTGGAGCGAATTTGGAGAAGACGAATTGAACGGAAATTTCAACAAGATCATGCCAAAATCGAATAAAATTTCAAGAACCGCCGTTGAAATATTGGATCTTTAGAGTTTTCATAGGACTGATTGCGATTAAAAACTTTTCCCGGTGAACGGGGGCTTTTTTAAATGCCAATGGTGGATTGTGTTGTTAATGTGCTAGCTAAAGTTTAACTATTATTCGGTTTACGAAACCTATGAGAGAAACGTATATTTTCACTCAAATCAAAATAACACATGATCTTGGAGGTTGTTGAGAGAAATAGATAATGTCTTATATAATCAAGGCATTTTTGGCAAAACGTAATATTTGAAAATGATTAAAAAAAAAAAAAAATGTAAATTGGCAGGAAGGAATAGCTTATGAAAGTGAAGAAGAAGTTGTATAATATTCTAAGCGAAATTTGATAGAAAGGAACGAGAAAACAACAGTGTCCAAAGATCATGATCCATCCATTTACGGGTGTTGTCGTAAGTGTCTTGTGGTTCCTTATGAGGTTGCTTTTGGTCTCTAACTTATGGGGGATATCGTAATCTAACCGTGTTACGAACATGCTTAAAATCTTGATTTTTGACGATTTTTTTTAGGATTTCTTTTGAGCAAATCATATTGCGCTCTGTTAGCTTGTTCCCCAATCGAACTTTGCCCTTTTCACTGACTTATAAAAGTGCTGCGGTAATTTAAAAAAAAATAGGGGACAGCAGGCCCGAATAGGTCGTCCGATTATGACCCTAAGGCAACCCCCTCATGTGTTACCCTACGTACGACCGCTTGTTTCAATGTAAAAGCAAACCAATATACAAGTATCCAAAAGGTGGTATACTAATAGGGCGGCAGATGATAGCGAAACGTTGCTTCGTAAGCGAAAAGTAATTTTTGGATACATGTTTGATTTTTGGTCTCAATTTAAAGTCCAGTATCTGAGGCCTTCGTCACCATCATTTTTACAAGATGTTTTACAAGATTTACACAAATATTAAAAAGGTACAGCCTCATTATTAACATGATTTACATAATAAATTAAAGTTTACCTTTGGGAGTTAGTACGTTATTGCCCATAAATGCAAAATAAAAATGCCTACAGAACTCGGGTTTCAGAATTCGTTAGCTAAAAAAGTGTGGGGCTCAGTAGTATTGCAAATAATTAATTTCATATAATCATTCGTATTAAATAGTTAATATTTGCATATTTTATCTAAAAAAGGGGTTTCAAACACAAAGTGACCCATTTTCGTTTCTG
The DNA here is from genome assembly GCA_023653785.1 of Ophioderma brevispina. Classification (NCBI taxonomy): domain Eukaryota; kingdom Metazoa; phylum Echinodermata; class Ophiuroidea; order Amphilepidida; family Ophiodermatidae; genus Ophioderma; species Ophioderma brevispina. The sequence goes on along the minus strand of JAMKCH010033819.1, from coordinate 4,569 downwards.
TGTACAATAAAATCTTCCAACCAAGCGTAATTTTTAGGATAGTATATCTAATAATGTAATTTGTTTTGCACCAACGTGCAAAAAATCAGTCCCAGAACGAGCTTAATATTACGTTATGTCAAAATAATCGGAGTCTCGTGTTTTACCAAATAAACATAAACGTATTCTAACGTGGAGAGTGTCACTTCGCCGGGGATCACGGCCCATGTCATTCAATACAATTAGATGTCAACGGCTTTCATACGCAATTATTTCTACATTTGGAATTCCCGGTGGAATTTTGTTTAATTATTCTTGTGTTTTAATGTATTTTTGATTTCAAAGACGACCATATTTAAGAACATAAAGTGAATGCAACATTCATGAAATGAAAATTATATAAAATGTTCCTTTTTACTGTTAGTTTTAACAATTTTTTTAAAAAATCTTAGAAACGCCGTCCATTTCAGTATGCAAGTATGAGATCGGCCCGAGATTATGGCTCTAGGACCATAAGCGGATTGTGCAATGTAGGCCACGTGGTTATGTTGCAGCATTAGAAACAGTATGGGTTGTATATTAATTATTTAAAAACCGGAAGGACTTGCGCCTAAAACGGTCACGAGAATGTAAAAAATATGACTTAAATCGATGTAAAGGGGTTGTAAGCAGTTCTTTTAATTGTGTTAAAGTAAATTTGGATAGATGGTTCATCGGGCTATCGTGAGAAGACTGAAAAAAAAAACGTTTTAACGACAGAAGGCGACTATTGATGACGTGTATTTCTTGTCATTGAAGCCTTTAATAATTAAAAAAAATATAAAAAAATCCAATAATTAGTTAGATAAAAACTAATTAGCAATATACAAAAAATCACCATGATTGTGTTGGAGTCACATTGACAAGGCCCTATCAGCCCTGATCCATTAATAAATACCGGATCATATTATGACAGTATGCAGTGATTACTGTGAAAATGCCAAGATTCACAGTTATACATTTGCTTTATGTTTTCTTTTTTTTAAAAATCCACTAAAAACTGATTTCAGGGATTAAAAGTAAACAAACCAAACAAGACAAATAGACCAAAACGAAACAAAGAAATACTAATAATAAAACTAATCAGTCTAATGGTCGAACTCATGATCAAGGAAAAATGTTGGTTTGCAGAGAAATATGCCCCCGATTTCCGATGACTGATTTTTAGAACAAAACTTTTTTTTTTTAATTGTTCGGTAATTTCTCGCTTGGCAAGATGGGTGAAACCAAATTTATAGTTCATAAGCATTCAACAAGAGTTCAGGAGTGATATAGATGTTTTCAGTATAGGTGTTACAATAAGGTCCAATGGCAAAGTGCGAAACATTATTGAGGCAAACAAAATTAAAGCCATAATTACACGGAATGATCCAGAAGGTACATTTCTAGAGTTTGGATATATAAAAGTGTATTCAAATCCAAAGTAACTTTTAGTTTCAGGAATAGAACACGTTGTGATGTCGTATGGAGTTAATGATGTAGGTTATTTTTTTCCAAAAAGTGAGAGGAATATTATTTAGGTCCCAACATCATGATAACCCGAGTCTGTGAGAAGCGATTGGGTTCTGGGACACCAAGCTTTAACTAAATTTGAGCTATGCTTCATATACATATCAATTTCAATAATAAGTTAAAGAATTGATTTCAGTTACTTCAAATGTTTCTAAATTCATCCAAGGAGTCACTCTAACTTGAAAGAACGGCGTAAAGAGAAAAAAAAAAAAATAGCAAAAGACCCGTGCAAACTTTAAAACAAATTGGTTATTTTGTTACGGAAAATATATGTCAGTGGGAACCAATCAAGACATTTTTCTTATCAACTCTTTAACTAATTTTGGTATCAAAATTTTGATCAGATTTGATCCAAATTGTGTCAGCAAGTTTTGCCAAAATATTTGGTGAGCTCCCTGATGACTAAGCTGTTTTTGGAGTGTCATTTCACCTTTGAGGTCAGGTGAATTTCATTAGGGTTTACTCTGGGCAAATATACCACTATAAACACAGTGCCATATTTCCATTTTAATAGTAAATTTTATAATATGAAAATAATTGACTTTATTGAATTCAAACGCCTTTCGACTTCATATTAATCACTGTAATGTTTTAGGAGAAGAGTGAGTGAAATGTCTTCATCTTTGAGAATTAGTCAATCCAAATTATACATTGAACTATAAAATACACCTGTATTTGTACTTATTTGGCTCGTTGGTTAATTAAACGCATAGGGCCTAACCTAATGTCATTTAGAGGAGGAATGACTACCAGCCCGGACGCTCACCGAAAAAAATGAGGTAGCGTTTATTTTTCTGTTAGAACTAGGAGAATTTCACCATAAAAACAAGCAGGTCCGCTCCGTGATTTTGTGAAGTGAAAAAAAAAAAAAAAACAACGTTAGGGATAAAGTATCCCCAAACTCGCTTTTTACAAGTGATATATATTAAGGCCCTTCAACCTATTTTATGCAAACCGAGAAAATATTCATCAGCGAAAAGACATTTTCAATTAAAGGTGCGGCCCTTGAGTTTGCTCCATCAAAATTAAGAATTTGGTATCGGAAAAGAAAAGAAGACACATTCATGGGAATGTCCCAGGAAAAAGTTGAGCTCTCTTCTTAATCGAATTTTAAGAAAGAATATCAGCAGTATTATACACTAATTATTACTAAAATTAAACAGGGAAATTGTACAGATGAATCCCTGACAAAACATACCTTATATCCACTACACTATATATAACTTTACAGATATTTGAATGGTTAAATATGGAATAACTACTTTTTTTTTTCAAAAATAAAAAGAAAAAATAAATATTACAAAATTAGGAATGAGTTCTATCAAAAAAAATACAAATATTTATTAAAAATAAAAGGAGAAAAAAAAGATTTTTGCATTTTGAAACCGCATATTAGAAGTCAACATATTTTCATAAGTTTTCATTTAAAAAAAAACCGGTAAGTAATAATAGCCACGACAATATTACTGGAAATATGAAAACGGTTAGGGTTTTTTTTATAAGTTACTACTCTGTTGTGTGGTATTATTACCCAACTACCGGTTATTACAGTTTCTCTGCTTCCAATTGTACTGTTTGTTAGATTCAGGTAAGAAAAGCTGCGGAGCGAAGATGTTTTATAACCGGGATTTGACCGCAATTTTTTTCAAAATTTTTTAGTTTTTTGCTTTTTTTAAAAAAGAATTTTTAACAATGAAGGTAATCATCACTAAGATTTTAGCATGACCTCACATGTAAGAGTACTTCGGTTAGGCTTATCTATGCTTTACATTTTCCCAACACGTATTTTCAAACTAACAACATCAGTACTTATGTTTTCAAAAACGCAATGTGGAGGCTTTTTGTTTTGTTTTATGAAAAATCGGGTTTAAATTTCCCTTGGCTCTGTCATTGATCGAACATTCTATTATCTTCATGTTATTTGCAATATGAACGATTTCAGTACTTAACAAGATGAGAATATATCGCTAAAGTATAAATGTAATGCTTGTGTTTTGTAATTGTTTTGGTTTTGCTGCTGCTGTTGTTGTGGTTTTGTCTTTATTTTTACTTTTAGATGGACATTTTTAATGAAATTACTGAAAAGAAAATTAAAAAGATTAAAATTATGTCCATGACATATCTGTGCGGGATCTTTACTCGGAAGAAACAAGCTAACAATACATTCTAATCAGGTTCGTTTTAAAAGGGAAGCATTTTCCAAGACCAATGTTGACTTTGATTATTTTAAAGGCGCATTTCGTGATTCCAGCACCTTCCATTTTATTCATGGTTCACTAGATATCCTTGAGAAAAGATTATTTCCAAAATTTGAGTTGATCCCGATCTTGCGGTTTTGTGTTATGAGCAATTGCTTGTTTCCCACTGTCCCATAGACCGCTGTGCTGTAATTTCTGTAAAAATACAAAAATTGCGAATTTCTTACGGAAACGACCAAATTTGCACGTAAGATTCGGTACACGTGAATTACTAAGGCTCACGGTTTAGATGATATAATCTCAACCTTTTTTTGTTAAGTCGGGGGACGTGGTTGTGGATCACGAAATGCCGCTTTAAGCCCCTGTTTTTTCATACCTCTATGTATAATATTGCCAAGCTTTACATTTCGGGCTATAAATTAGGGAAATTAATATCTTAAAGCAAGGGAAAGATTTTTCCCATGTAAATTGTATGTGATGTGAAAATGACATCTTTCAGCCAAACATGTTGACAAATCAAGACCAAAGGAGGTTTTTTTCTCAAGAAAATGTAAATTAAATCTATTATATAAAGAATGGCCTTGTTAAAGTATTTTAGTGAAAATAACGACAATTTGGACAATTTGTAGTAGGTGACTTAAGCCTTACTTTTGGCTAATTTCCCTGGCCTATAACATCTGTTTTATTAGAATAATGTTAACTTGATATGTCAAGATCATTAATATGATCGAATATGTTACAGAAAACTCCTGAAACGTTTTGCGATATAATTTTTTTCCGCTCTATAAATCTAACATTGATTTACTTCTACCAGTAATGGCATGAATGACAAGCGTATTTT
>JAMKCH010033818.1:0-16335 GCA_023653785.1 Ophioderma brevispina | reverse complement strand
CAAACGCGGGCGTTATTGGGGGGGTCAAAGCGGGGCTGCCATATCGCTAAGACCGGTCCGCCTTGTCGATAATCGTATAGGGGGCGTGAAAAGGCTCACGCAAACTCTTCTGCACGTGCTGACAGTCACTGACGTCGGAGGGAAAATGCGTATAGACCTTTGGTCAGCCCATAGGGTTTCACGATTGGGGTCAGGGTCCTGGATCAATTAAAGGGACATTCTTGAATATAAATTCCTTCTTATGCACAACATCAATTAGAACTATATCACACCAGACTGCAGAAGAACTGCTGACACAAGCCCCTTATGATCCTACACAGTTGGAGCCAAAGGTCAGTGGCCAGCAAATGTCAGCCGCTGAATACCTTTGTCTTTGCTAAAGCACGTTCTAGTTTAATAATTTACTATATCCTATTTCTAAATTCAGCCTTTGCTTTATATTGAAATTAGCAAATCAAAATTGCCTTTTGTTTCACTTTCAAGGCATTTCCATAGCCAAATACAATTTAGAGGGATAAAAGGGATAAACGCGCTAATGTGAGATAAAAAAAATAGTGGAAATGTGTTTTTTAGCTTATAAACAAAGATAAGTATGTAATTCCATATTACTACTTCAATGCAGGAACAAAACCCCAAATAACAAAAAATGGAAGTATTTGAGGAAATTTGTCATTGTTCAAGTCCCTCAAATAGACATGCAGCAATGGCATCTCTAGATGGACACTAAATAAACAGCTGATTGTGGTTTACAACCAGTACAGAATAAACAAAGATAATAAGTTTGTGCTTGAGGTCAACTTTACAGGTCATTGTGCCAATAGTACGCTTATAAATCGGGGATATTCACCATAGGAAAAGGGGGGGGGTTTTTTTTTTTTTTTTTTTTTTTTTTGATTTCACAAGTAGAGGTTGGGCTATAGAAAGTCAATGTTTCAGATCCCTTCGAACACAGGCCTCATGGGTGACTTTTTTTTGTTTTTTTTACTCACCCTGATCATGTTGATTTGTGTTTGGACCGGGTACTCAATTATTTTTTTGTTCAATTGGCTTAATTTTGGTGGCCATACCCTTTTTTCGGGTATTAGGAATCATGCTAAGCAACTTTCATCCCACCATAGGCCTTTCGTTTTCTTGGAAATGCCACTTTTGCTTAAAATTGTACCTCGAGGGGGGCGCTTTCCCATAACATGCGCATCCAATTGATATGGTGATTTTAACATTCAAAATTTAAGTTTTATTATTACACATCTGAAATTTGACTTGTGTGGTGTTTTGCAGTTTTACAAACTGTAGGCTTTGTCATAAAAATGTCCTCCATTGAAACCGTTGCGGGATCGCTCTATATAAGAAGGTTTGTTGACCCCTGTACATTCCTATGGGAGTGTTTTTGTCAAATTTTTTAAATTAATTCCATGGGACAATGGTAGGTGTTACACACTCTAAAATCTTCAGAAATGGATGCATCACCAATTCTGGATGAGGCCCCCCATTTAAAATTTAAAACTTTCATATGAGATGTACTTTTTTGGGAAGCGCCCTCGCAGTCCAATTTAGGCTAAACTGCCATATTGGGAGAAAACGAAATCCGTTTTTGGTGAGAATTAGAAATTGCATAGAATGGATTCCTTGCAGGCCAACATGGTTTGCCACAAAAATGAAGGTGATTAAAACAAACGCTTTATCAATATGGTCAAAAATATGACTTTTTTGCAATTGGCGGCCATTTGGATTTTTCGTTGGACACCCTGGTTTTTCACACTTTTCCAATGTTTTTTTTCTTCGAAAATGGATAAGCTCAATGAAAGTCATCTTTCTAGCCTGTGTTTCGAAGTGATCTGGAACTATGACCCAAAAAATATGACCACCTATAGCCCACCTCTATTTCAAGTCTGATTTTGATACAGAATCAAAAAAAGTACCGGCCATGTCTTTAATACACAGATTTTAATCAACCCACTTGCAGGTTATCTTAGCACATCTAACAATACAAAATACAAATTTCAATTTTTTGTATGTTTTCAGATCAGCAAAATAGCTGCTTATCCCCTGTAAGAAATCTATTGGGGGATCTTTTCTATATGAAATTCCTCCATAGGACACAATTATGGATGCCCCAAACTCGTGTTGCACCTTTTAAAGTGAATGGTGTCATGAAAAAACACCTTAGAAAAAGATGGAGTCTAACTAGGCATAATTGCCTAAGATTGCATAAGATGGGCCACAGTGATCAGCGGCATTTGTGAATCGTCTTAGAGGCCATAGCATAAGGCGCTATATAAATCTCTGCTATTATTATTATATTATACTTGACTTAGACATACCAGTACAGCTTGGTCCTGTTGCCAGCTCACTGAGACGCAAATCCACCAAACAAATTGCCATCTTCTATCTCTAACTATTACAACCACAGGGCCCTGCTTAGTGATGTGCCTTGTCATGGTGCCAAAGCTAGCCCCATCTATCTGCGATGAGAACAGGTATCGCCACTGGTTGCGGACATGGTGTTATTATGGTATATGGGTGGCTTCCGAAGAAGTACATGATGGGAGATCTAGAAGACTGATGTGTTCTGCCAGTCTTTATCGAGGCACGGCGGTAATAATGTAGCCTCGTGTAGAGAGCTTACACCCACGTCGTCTGTTTTTGTCGATGTCAGCAGTAGCACCCTATAGGAGGATGATGGAGTTTAAAAAATAGAGTATTATAGATGACCATAAATGGTTAACAAAAGGGGGGAGGGGTGCTGCCTGGTTGTAATTAAAGGACGAACTTGATAATGTGACCCAAAAATGTTATGCAACTAATTGTTTGAGTGTTTTGATGTCCTGTTGTCTATTTACGACATTCATTGTTTGAAAATTGGCTACATTGATATAAAAGACGGACAAGCACACTCATCTTCATCATGGCTGAGTTGGCTTAACATAAGATTGGTTCATTATACATTTACACAAAGTATACAATTTACTAATTGCATTGCATGTTCCAAAAATGCCAAAAAATAACGTGTGATCTATTTCATATATTCATATCATTCCACATCATCACAGCTAGATAAGAAATATTTAACAAAAAAAAGTTAAATACAGAGCAAATAATATGGGGGATGGGATCAAAAAGGCCAAAGGCCAGAGGTGATCAGACTTCAAAACAAAATTTACACACGAGATACTAGCAAAATATAACATAACAAACTAGAATTTCGCGGTATCGGCTTTCGCGCTAGCTATATTCAAGGAATATAAGCCGTGGGCTGCCCCATGACCTGGTGTGACCCTGGGCACTGACCTTTGATCTCATCAAATATGAGGGATCGCATGGTGCACCTATGACAAAAGTTGGTCATGAACTTAAAGTTTTAATTTAGATCAATTTACATTTTAGCCATTTTCAACTTGACTCACATGACCTTTGACCTTGCCAACATGACCTTTGACCTCATCAAAATATGAGGGATTCCATTGTGCACCTATGACAGAAGTTTGGTTCCAATTGACGTGAAACTTTCAATTGAGGCAATTTAAAAAAACTTAACAATTTGTGACACCACACACATCCACACACAACATCACACACACATCCACACATCCACACTACACACCACAACGGATTGACTACGTGGTCCTGCAGAGATAGGCTGGCGGCCCACAATAAAAAACAATAAAGAAATATGGCTACATACAACAAAAATAAAATATCCTTGCTCCAAACCTATTGTCTTTCACATAGGAGGGATATAAAAATGATTATTTATTGGCTTCAAAAATGACTTTACAGATTTGACATTTTTAGGTTTTGTCAAAAGATTTCCATAGAATTGACCAGGAAGTTCTTACAGTTGATCCGAGAATATGTTTTTCTGGTAAGAGTAAAATCGTTGGTATCCTCTAGGACAGTAATTAAGAATTCAGCTTGTTTTGAAAAAGAAGTTACACACTTTTGGCAGTAATTTTAGAATGTTTGAACATTGAACAGGCATAAATATTATAAGAATATAGCAGAGTGGCTTCTGTATAGTGACTATTAGAAATAGTTTGCACCGCCCATTTCTGAAGTTCAAATATCTTATCCATATACTATGATACATATCACCCCATACCAGGATGCTATAGTTCACATAAGGTAAAATTAATGTACACTATAAAGAGTGCAAAATCCGTCCAGGATAGAACCTTTCAGCTTATTAAGGACGCCAATATTTCGTGCAATCGTTTTGGAAATTCCATCAATATGGTTTTTCCAAGTAAGATTTCATCTATCACAACCCCAAGAAACTTTGATTGATTTGATTGAATTTTGCTCTTGAAAATAACTGATAATGCCCCTAATGGTAATGGGTTAAGTGGATAAATGAGAATTGGCCTAATTTATTAGGCCCTAAAAATAATACGCCTACCTGGTCGATGTCGTCAACAGGAGGAGAGAAGCAAATGTGGAATATGTTGACAAGAAGTGTCTGGAAGAGTGGTTCCTTCTGAAGCCAAGATGTGATGTCAGACTCATCCAAAACCTTGCTGCTTCCTTCACCTATATTGTGATCCAATCGATAGAATGATTAAATCTAAACCAAATATCTACTGAAACTAACACTTTATATCAAAATTTAGGACAAAACCATTTATCATAATCTAATATTATTGCAAGTGGACTGAATTCCTCTTATGCATTACCCAAATAATCTTTGTTTTGCTTTTCTTTGGAGTAGCTCAAATTTGTTAGTTAAAATAAATATCACATAATCACTACCTTTCATGCTGATTGCATCATGCAAGGCAAATCTCAGTAATTTCTCATGACTGTCAGTCGGACACTCCAGCTTCCAATCATTCATTTTATTGGATAGTTTCAGGGCCTCTTCGTAATAATTCAAGATGTCACTTACAAACTGGAATGAATGTTTAAGAGCAAGAAAGAAGAAAACATCATGCATATAGTCAATGTACATGGTTAAATACAGACATTTCAACTGTTTTATAGCTGATCTCAGGGCCGCACACACGATTTATTTTTTTTTTGGGGGGGGAAGTGGACCTTTTTTTGCTAAAAGTGGACCTAGCCCCCTATAATTATTTTGGACTTTTGGAACATCTCATCACTAAAAAGTGGACATTCTTGTCAACATTTCTCTCAATGTTGGACCTTTATATGCAAAAATTCAGCAAAAAGTGGACTTTTCCCATTTGTGGAATTGGGGGGGGGGGTGTGACCCCCCACCCCCTGCGTACGGGCCTGGCTGGTCTAGCAAGGTAGTAGTGTTAGCTGTGCCTTTATATAGGCTATATACACAATTTTATTTTTAAGTGATCACTTTCAAGACAAGATCCACTCTGGTCCACAACTTTCAACATTCCAGGATCTGCTCGAAGTGATTCTGCATTAGCAGTTACATGCATATGCCATCTTGTAGAATGTTTTAGTAACCACTGACAACAACCAACATAACATTAACTGGGACAAGACTACAATTCTGGATAGGAACACTAATTGGACTGAAAGGAAACTCTTGGAAGCTTTGAACATCAAGTCTACACCTAACAACTTCAATAGGGACAAAGGAGCAGTAATTCCTCCTGAATTGTGTAGACTACTCAAAGGATGCCTCTCGACCAATGAACCGGAAACTTAATTACTGGGGTATCATTTGATCATCGGTTATTGTTCTCTTCCCCCTTTGTTCACTGGTGTATATAAGGTGCAATATCATGACTGTTTAGTTTGCTCTGATGATGGCATTCGCTAGAGTGTTGAAAGCTCCGCCTTCCAATTTGGATGCCGTTAACTAGGGAAAGATTATTTTCTACTCATGTTACCAACCTAGAGTACCAAGTAGTTTCAAATCATACACTGACAATTCAGTTTGTGATTTCTTCCAAGTAAAAAGAAGATACAAAAGAGGATCTGCATTTGCCGATCTCTGGTAGTATAGGGGTTAAAGCAATATTAGCACATTTTTTTGAAGAGCGCCCTCAATTTTTCAAAAATTTTGAGATTCTTACACGGTTGCATTGGTAACGGGCTAGTAAACTATACCTGTGAATGGTTAAGCTCAAAAATGTCTATGTGTCACAAACGAGGGCATTTTGTAATTAGAATAATTAATATCGGGATCCCGATAATAATTCAACGGCTGCTGGAAACGGCCTTCCAATGTGAAATAGCCGGGAAATAGTGCCATGTACATATCTACGCTCATCCATTAGTTGTTTTATTGGTTCAGGCAAGTCAAGTTAGAGGTTATTGTCTTGAGGTGGCACTATTTTGTCATGGACGGACATAAACGTAGCATTTCCAGCTCCGCCGTTAAGTCCAATCTGGGGATCCCGATTTTAATTACAAAATCGCTTATTTTATGATAATATGCATTTTTTAGCATTCTCGTTTGCAGGTATAGTTTCGTAGACAATTACCAACATAACTCTGCAAAAATATCAAATTTTGAAAATTGTGGGCGCTCTTCAAAAAATGTGCTAATATTGCTTTAAATTTGAGCATGCACCACCAAAGGTGCTAGAATTGTTTAAAAATATATATTTACAGGGGAAGGAAAGACCAAATTTATAGATTTGGTTATTTTGTAGAAAGTGTGGTAGTTTATCACTGGTTAAAAATATAACTGGGTCTGCTATTTTGAATATTCACGAAACTAAAAGCACTTGGCATATATTCTCAAATAGCACTGTATATTCACTTGAAATTTAACAAATGAAACAATAAGTGGCACTATATATTTTTGTTTTCTTGAGAAAGGAAAAGCAAAATGTGGGTTTTGTTTTAATTGGATGGGCACTTTTTTACTTTGTTCTGACATATGGTAAGAAAAATATCAGCTCCCATCTCATTGTCCCTATAGGGCAATTTGCCAGCCAGTGCAGATTAGAACAAGGTTCCTTGAGATGTAACATACTGAGCAGCACACCAATGTACTGAGCATTACATCAATTTACTGAGCAGCACACTAATTTACTGAGTAGAACACCAATGTACTGAGCAGAACACCAATGTACTGAGCAGCACATGAATTTACTGAGCAGCACATGAATTTACTGAGCAGCACACCTATTTAGTGAGCAGCACCTGTGCTGACAATGGCCTGTGTAACCACATTCGCTACACACCAAGTAATTTACCTATTAAGTTGTGTGCTTACTTGGTAAATTATCATTTCATCAAGTTTACTACTCAAGGTCCATGCCTCTCAAAACCAAGGTATTAAAATTTAATGACACCTCAGCACAACTGTGTCATATTGTGTCATCTTGGTTACCCATAATATGACACAGTTGTGCTGAGGTGTCAGCACAACTGTGTCATATTGTGTCATCTTGGTTACCCATAATATCAAACATTTCACGATACACATAAAAATAAAATACAAGTACATTATAATGAATATTTTATTTCACAATATTTTTATTTACAAGGTATACACTGAGGAAAAGTAAATATCCATGTGTCAGAGGAGTATGTATGACTAATTTTAGACCATACTAAGACAATTTCATCCCTTCCTTCATCCAAACTTCAACCGCCTGCAGCTCCAACAGTTGGTGGCAAACACCACAGGACACATTTCCTAATAATAATAACAAACTGAGGAATTCGTTCAAATCTTAGTAAATATCCAAGTATCAGGTACAACCAGTTTTAAGGTGTGCTTAGATAATTTCAAAGTTTCTGCTAACAGCCACATTATGTTGGAACTATACAAACAATTCAAGCTCAATTAAACAAGTTGTCCCTTTCAGTCGCCTCTTACGACAAACAGGCCCTCAAAATCAGGACAACAAAATGGTGATCAAGAGTATAGTAGATTTCAAAATAAGTGAGACCTTATTAAAAGTTTTAGGCCTGTCCATTCACCGTGAAAGGTAAAAGGTATTATTTTGATGGCCACAGGTAAAAAGGGTTATGGTACTCATACAATGTATAGTATTGTAGCTAGTAAATAAATGTTGACCAAAAATAAATTATTTCACTTCTCAAGATAGCCTTGATGTTTGAATTGAAGTACCAAGATGAAAACACCAGCAATTATTTCAATAAACGTTATTATTTGAACATAACTTACCTTTGACACTGCAAAATATCATTCCTTATCACAGTATTGGAGAAATAATGCATTTTTATATCAATGCACACATAACACATCTAAGTTTTTATATGGCCTTCAAAAATGGGCCAACCTTGTATTAAGAGATTAGCACAAAGCGGATTTAACATCTCGGTCAACCATGGCATTGGTCATTCTATCATTAACAGACCATTGTAGAACTGAATGCATCAGATTCCAGTAAGCCAATTCTGTACAGGAACTTTGTACCATATGGACACAATGTGTTTTGTAATGGCAACAAAGGCCTAGTCTCTGGCTAGGGTTTGAACCCCATATCAATACCATCCCTATCGGATTATGCATGGAGTCTCACTTAATTTGAAATCTACTATAGCATACCTTTGAGAGCTCCTCAGCAGGAACACCATCTCTGTTTTCAGTGGCTAGACAGTGAATCAAATGAGAGTGCTGGTCCACAGTTCCTTTGAACATCATGGCCATGGCAACAACAAATGCATGATGCGATATGGCAACATCTTTTGGTTCCTTGGCTCCGCACTGTTGTAGTAACTGCAGTAGTTGGTATAGTCTTTTGATAGTGATCTCTGGTAATTTTCCACCTATGTAACTCTAAAAAACACAAACAGAATGTGATTGCAGTTTTGATATATATGAGAGATGCATTTTAAAATTAAAATTAATTAAAAGAGACTTGCTGTTTGTCCCACACAACCCTTAACAGCTTCATGAACATTCCTTTTGTTAATTGATTAATACAGGATCTTACAGAAAGGCAAAAAGAATTGCCAGTCATTATGCATGTAAGTGAGCTGTGAACTGGGAATGGGGTGGGGGAGGGGTATGGTCGTTACTATTGCTCCATACAGGCTGTACCCCACAAATGTTAACACTGAACAAGGGATTTTGGTTAAAAGAAAAGTATGCTTGGGTCTTTGTTTGATATGTCTTTAAAGCCAATAAAACAAGGCGAACTCGTATTTACGCGCTGCGTAAAATATGTACCCGCCGAATATAGCGATCATAAATGACAACTAAAAACTGCACAGTCACCCTTAATTTTGGCCACATAGCTCGCCAAAAATAATGTTACTCAAGGAAAGACTCAAAGAAATCTTAAAAGTTCAGCATGCAAAAATCCTGAAAATTCACTAAATTAGTAAAATATGATAATTTACTCTATTTGGCAACACTATTTGAAAAAAATCATGTATCACATTTAAATTCGGGACCCCTACGGGTCTGGAAAGCCCGGCGAAACATGAATTTTACCATTTTCACATTTTCCAGAAAGTAAACAGGCTGGCAACCACAAAAAGAATGCCCACATGTACCAACTAGGAACTTTTGAAAAAAATTTCGCACAAATCTAATAAGGTCGAGCAACGTCTCAGCCCACTTTCCTTCCACCAAGGTTTGACATCATATCACCTTACAGAAATCCGAAAACTTGTACCAGGCCTTGCGGGAAAACTTTCATTAAATATGCCAAATAGATACTAATTAGCATATTTTACACCCAAATCTATAAGGTGAGAACTCATAACATGTTCTTTCCCCAAGTTACATCATCGTAGCCCCTACAGACCATACAGATAAATTGTACACACTTGTTGGACATTTTTGTGCATATGGCCGTATTCCCTGATCTTTGTCCCTACCCCCGCCCTTCCCTCCCTTTCCCCCGTCATGTTTTTCCCCCAACCCCATGAAAGGACCCAGGGGAGGACCCTGGGGGAATGGAATTCCATGGTTGAGTAGGGGGTATCCCTCCTTACATATACCAAAGTTTGGTTACTCTAGCACATCCAAGAAAAAAAGAATGCCAAATGTTCCAGGGTTAACATTTTATCACGGACATATACGGACATTTACAGACATACGGACGGACATACGACGGACATAAGGACATACGGACGGAGAGCCCATTTATAGCACCTCCCGAACTTCGTCGGCGGGGACAATAAGCTTTTATTGCCATTTATTTCATCCATCCGATACGTAGAATAAAAGTTATGATTCATCAAATATGACAGTGCAGAATCAAATTGGTCCGATTCGCCCTAAGCATTTGACAGCATGAAGCTCAACTGAATACAATTTTGGCAGGTCAACACAATCGACCCACCCTCCAAGTTTCATTCCATTCACCAATGGTTTACCCCATTTGACCTCCTTGACCTTGGAATAACCCTGATGACTGTGGATCACTACCAATACAAACTCAGGTCTTCGGGAATGTCAAGGGCACCCACCACCAAGTTTCAGGAATGTGCGACTCTCGTCTCCACCGGTAATTAATATATCATGAGCCTACATATATTTTCAATCTGATTTAAAAAGCCACTTTAATATGATGGGACGGACAAGCTGAATACTACAAATTAAAGGTGAAGGTTCCAAGTGTGTTGGGGACATACATGATTTACCCGGATGGAAGTAAGTGGTATCGATTTGATATCAGATGAAAGGCGATTTTTCTTCATTGTCGTCCTGGAAATTGTGAGCCTTCAAATCCGTTTTTCATTCCCAAGATATGAACAAAAAAAACGTTTCTTGTTTTAGTGGTTAAACATCACGATTAGCACAGTATTGAATATGACTTCAATATGCATTATGCTTCTACATGAAAACTGCAAGATTGTTTCCAACGGTACTTGATGGGGCATATGTGAAAGGGCCAAGCTGTCATATCAAGTGAGAACACAGAGACATATTTCGAGTGTTCATAATATTTACTTACAGGTACACACCAAGATCATATCGACCAGCAATGCCAGCACTGATATGATAGCAGTGGTACCTGGTGGTACTAAACTTAAGAGTACCACCAGGGTACTACCAAAGAACTCTCGGGAGTACTCAATATGAGTTTAACCCATGATGGAGTTGAACCCTGGTGGTTACCTCCCTATTAGGTTAACTCATGGACTGAGTACCCCAGAGTACCTTTGGGAGTAGTACTCTGTGGGACTCTTAAGTTTGAATTACTAATGGAGTATCACTGCCATTGTGGTACTGCATGCCTGACAATCGGGATGTAAGATAAGTTGGTTAATTTAATTCATGTATTCCATCAAATACTTACAAAAAAATATTCAATATGAAAGTCTCAACAAATTATTAGGATTTTGTCCCACCACCATCACAATTGAACAATATCAAAGAGTTATTCCTAGTTAGGGTACCATATACAATATGCATAATCAATAGCAACATAAAAACTATTTACTGTTTAAGTCAAAATATAGTTCTGTGATTATTTGGGAATGGGTAGGATAACATGTTAAAAACACATCCTGCTTTCATTAATGGGTAAGTTTTGAGGACGTGACTCAAAATTGTACATTTCGAGGGACGAGACTCGAAAATTGGATATTTTGCGAGTGACCTGACTCGAAAATTGAACATTTGCGAGATTGACATTGACTCGAAATTGTACATTTTCGATGACTTGACTCGAAAATTGAACATTTCGAGTGACATGACTCGAAAAATTGTACCATTTTCGAGTGACGTGACTCGAAAGTTGAAACATTTTCGAGGGACTTTGACTCAGAAATTGAACATTTCGAGTCACATGACCTCGAAACATTGTACAGTTTCGGTGACTGACTTGAAAATGACATTTCGAAGTTGGACATGCGGGAAAACTCGAAAATTGTATCATTTTCGAGTGAACTTGACTCGAAAATTGAACATTTTGAGTTGACATGACCGAAAATTGTGCACATGCTGCGAGTTGACTTCCCCTCCCATATGCCGTGCTGGGGCCCATGGGGGTTTTGTGGGTATAAAGCTGGGCTATAGTGGGCATGGGTTTTATGTGGGCATTCATAAGGGGGGCCCATGTGGGTTGTAAATGGGCTAACCCATGATGGTTTATGCCTCATGGGCCCATGTGGGTTTTGTATGCTGCGATGGTGGAAATGGGTATCATGTGGGCTAGTCCTGATGGGCCCCATGAGGCAACCCATATGGGTGTGTATTGGGGCTTACTTGTGTGGTCCCCATGGGGGATTAATCTGGGCTACCCATAATTGGTTTACCCAAGTTAGTTATATGGTAGTGGGCCCCACTTGGGTTTTCATGTGGTTACATGGGCTACGTGGGCAGGGAATTACATGGGAGTTCTAAATGGGGCCCGTGTCTAGTTGTTCAATGGGAACTGATAGGCTTCTTTGGGCTTAAGGGGGGTTCCCAAATGGGGCCATTGTAGGTTCAATGGGTCAATGATGCGTTTCTTTAATTGGGCTTTGAAGGGGTTCCTAAATGGGGCCATTGTAGGTCTTCAATGGCCGCTGGAGTTATTTTACTCAATGCATGGGCATTTCCAGGGCTGCCCATTTTGAGCCCAGTTGTGGGTAAAATGTTTTATTGTCAATTTCTTTTGTTATCAAATAATTATCTAACTTTTTTAATAGGTCAACTAAACTCATCCCTGTCGATATGAAAGGGACCATAACGTACAAGTTTAATCATTTAACTTCAACAATCATGTAAATATTAATTTGATGCCAATTTGTCAGTAAGTACAAGTGGTCGACTGGATGAGCATTAGACCTAAGATCACGAGGTCCACGGTTCGCATCCACCAGGTAAGTCAACATTAATTTGTAATCATGTTAGTATGAGATGCAAATGATGCCTAATGAATAGTTGAAATTGAAAACATATCCAAACGGTACGAGAACTCTTTTGTTTTTATTTAATAAAGCATATAATTATGGCTTAATTAGCCGGTAACATGCATGTGATTTGTACTTGGTCCCCATAAGGGCCCCATAAAGTACCCATCTACGGACACCAAGTAAGATAACCCACTGGGGACCATCATGGTTCCCGACGACAACAAATAATAGAGGGCCAAACTGGGCTGCCAATTGGGGCCACAGAAAACTTGCCCATTTAGGACCCATATGGACCCTGCCTCAATGTTGGAGGGGTTGACTTCGAAAATTAACATTTTCGAGTGACTTGATTCGAAAATTGAAATTTTCGAGTGGACATGACTCGAAAATGGTACATTTTCGAGGCTTCACTCGAAAATTGTACAATTTCGAGTGACTTGACTCGGAAAAATTGAAACATTTCGAGTGACAGGACTCGAAAATTGTACATTTTCGAGTGGACTTGACTCGAAAATTGAAACATTTCAGGGGACCATGACTAGAAAATGACCATTTTCGAGTGAATGATTTTTATTGTGTTGTTTCGATTTTCATAAATTTACTAACATGTACACACCAGGATTCTCATGGTCAGCAATGCAGTATCACCATGATAGCAGTGGTAATTAGTGGTTAACTCACGGCTGAGTACCAGAGTACCTCTGGTAGCACTATGGTGGTACTTGTAAGTTGATTACTACCAGAAGTACAACTGACCTATTGTGGTATACATTGCATCACTGCCGGGGGGACTCTAGTGGATTACCACTGAAGTAAGTAACACTGTATGGTTGGTAATGCATTGCCGGCCTGAAAATCTTGTACTACGAGTTTAGTAAGTCAGTTCAATATCACTTTTTTCTATCCGAATCACAACAAATAATATAATATAGTCTTCAACAAATTATTAGATTTGTCAGTCAATTTTTCATTTGGAAAAAAATACCTATGGAGACTTCTACTCGATATATGTATGTTTTTCGAGTGATGAGACTCAATATTGTTCATTTTTCGAGACATACTCATATGTGTTATTTTGAATTTCATAAATAATACTACAGTACAGAAACAAAATTCTTCATGGCCAGCAATGCAGCATCACCATAATAGAAGTGGTACTCTAGTGGTTACTTCCAACTTTAAATACCACGCTGGGTACTAACCCGTTAGAACTCTGGGGGTACTCACTGTAGGTTACCCCGTTCTGAGTACCCCAAGTATCCCCGCCCCCATGGGTGGTACCACAAGGAGTACCACTGCTAATGGTTGGTATGTATGGTGATTGGCCATCAGAATCTTGAGTGGTGTAGGTAGGAGTCAGTTTTTAAATTTAGTTCACTTTATTCCATTCAAGACCAAAATAATCAAATTACGAAGTTTTCAACAAATTTATAGGTTTTCCTGTTCATATTTTCAATCAATTCATAATTGGTTATAATTCACTTTCGTCCCCAGAAAAGTAGAATGAGCATTTTGTCCAACTTTCGGCAATTCGTGTCTTTGGTCATCATTTTCCACTTTTTGCAATTATGAAATGGTCACACATTTTCGGCATTTTGTATTAACATTCGGCTTTTTGCCAGCAAAAACCCAATATTGCTTGTGCATTAAATTCAAGGGACGCCACCAGAACAGCGGGGAAAGATTTATGGGAAGAAGTCCGATTTTAGTCAATCATTGTCTCAGGATTCTTGGCCGGATCTTCGATCAAATGAAATCGTCATTCAGCAGTGGCGGCACCAGACTTCTTGTTCTCTTCTGGGGGGCAAAACGGGGGGCAAAAGTGAATTTGGGGGGCGCAAAAAAGTGAAATTATGGAGGGCAAAATATGAAAAATTTTGGCAATTTTTCACCAATTTTGGCCTCCAAATCGCTGATTTTTGGCCCCAAATCACTGAAATTTGCCCGAACGAAAGCCTCCATTTTTCTTTCGACCAGGGGCAACGGGGGGCAGACAAAAAATGGGGGGGGGGGGGCACAATTGCCCCCCCATGCCCCCACCCTGGCGCAAGCCACTGGTCATTCAGCAATCAATTTTAAAAAAGGTTCATTCAAATACAGCTGGATGGCCTAAGAGATATAGGCAGGTGACACGCCGTGGATGGCCTTATAGGTGAGAAGCAGAAAATCTTAAAAGCGTCGTCCTCTGTTCAATGGAAGCCCAATTACAGTATAGTATGGTGGCATTTGAATCGCCATGTGCATGTGATTTGGGGGGGGATATTTTCATTGTATCACATGTAATAGCCCTATATTTTTACATAAATTGTGCAATTCAGGCGATAACATTCAAAGACTTTTGGGACCAAGTCTATCCATGGTCAGTTTTGTTATTTTGACTCCTTATAAGGTCGAATCACCCCAGGATATATTGTGCTTTGAATGGCAATAATACTTAATTGGGCATGGGGGAGAGGACACTAGTCTGCATTGCCATGACAGAACAAGTGATTCAGTCAGTATTATTACATATTTTTTACATCTTCCTAGTGTTTTTTGTAACTTTACTCGAAATTGGAAATTTGTCACTCGAAACTCGAAATGTCACTCGAAACTCGAAATTTGTCCATCGAAACTCGAAAATCTTCACTCGAAACTCGAAATTTGTCCATCGAAACTAACTCGAAAATCTTCAACTCGAAAACTCAAAATTTGTCAATCGAAACTCGAAAATCTTCATTCGAAACTCGAAAATCTTCTCTCGAAACTCGAAAATCTCATCGAAACTCGAATTTGTCACTCGAAACTCCGAAATCTTCACTCGAAACCGAAATTTTGTCACTCTCGAAACTCGAAAAAATCTTCACTCGAACGTTGTCACGCAAAAAATCGCACTCGAACCGAAATCTTCACTCGAAACTCGAATTGTCACTCGAACTCGAAAATCTTCACTCGAAACCGAAATTGTCACTCGAACTCGACTCTCACTCGAAACTCGAAATTTGTCACTCGAACTCGAACATCTTTCCACTCGAAACTCGAAATTTGTCACTCTCGAAAACTCTAAAATCTTCACTCGAAACTCGAATTTGTCACTCGGACACTCGAAAATCTTCACGCTCGAAACTCAACTCGAAATTTGTCACGCTCGAAACTCCTAAAATCTTCACGCTAACCGAAAGGTGTCCACTCACTCGCAACTCGAACATCTTCACTCGCAACTCGAATTTGTCACTCGAACGTCGAAAATCTTCCCTCGAACCTCGAAATTTGTCACTCGAACTCGACAATCTTCACTCGAAACCGCAAATCTTCACTCGAAACTCGAAATTTGCACTCGAAACTCCGAAATCTTCACTCGAAACGCGAATTAGTCCTCGAAACTCAAATCTCACTCACTCGAAACTGAAATTGTCACTCGCAACTCGAATTTGTCACTCGAAGACTCGAACATCTTCACTCGAAACTCTCGAAATTTTCACTCGAAACCCGAAATTTTGTCACTCGAAACTCGAACTCTTCACTCGAACTCGAATTAGTCAACTCGAGACTCACAAACATCTTCACTTGAAACTTGAAATTTGTCACTCGAAACGCGAAATTTGTCACCGCAACTTTCGAACATCGTCACTCTGAAACTACAAATCTTTCACT
>JAMKCH010033817.1:0-47500 GCA_023653785.1 Ophioderma brevispina | reverse complement strand
ATAACTAACATAGAAGTGAATACAATCTGAGTGAGGCATATAAAAACAAACGGGACAATATCGCGGTGTGCAAGGCTACCCTCCCCTCAAAATGCATTCATATTTCCGACCCAATAACCATAAGCTACAGTAAACGGTCATTATAATATAGAACACACCGCCATCCAATTGTGCCAGGATAATCGGGGGTAAAGTATTTAAATCGGATCCATGCTCCTCCGGTAAACAAGAGGATACACTGCTTGCTTGCAAGGATCGCACTTCTGTTCCCCCACCCTTGTGTTTTGTTTTGGGGGGGGGGAATGACTTTCTCATAAAGTTCCAAATTCGTCACCAGTGCTTCGCATGTGAGTGCATTCCATAACTAAAAGCCCTAGGCTAAAGTAAGGGTTGGAACAACCAGAGTCTCTGCCGTGGCGGCGCAACTAAATTCTATGGAAGAATTTAGTATTCCTGCCACCACTCTAATTAAGGAATCAAGTGCAATCACTGTCAGTGGTGCCACGGTGCGTCGGTGGCAGCACGATACTAAATTAAACCAAATTCTAAAATTCCTATTACAGGGTGTCCGCGGCACACACACACGTCCGAGCCGTCACTTACACATTTGCGCTATTGCAAGTAGTGGCGATCACAGAAAAATACACTTTTTTAAAATCGCTCTATTATTGAGGCTATTATCAATATGGTTTTCCAAAATCTTCATGATATACTCAGAAAGGATGAAACTAATATAATAGCGAAAAAAATGATCAATTCCAATTAAAAACTTTTTGGCTGTTTGGGAAGTCGGCACTTCACCAGCGTGTACTACCCACTACCCTAACCACCCCACGCGCCCAACCCCCACCTCAGACCCAAAGGGTACGCCATCGAACCTAGGCTACACTCTGCTGTGCATGGTCCCCCGTTTTTTTTCCGTCACTTTTGTAGTGTTTCTTTCTTCGGTAAGAATGTTCACAAATTTTATACAGTCATATTTTAACTGGAAGTGTTTCCCACTCAAAAGTAAATACTTTCCTTTAAAATGAGGGGTCAATCAAACATGTAGCCCAAGTATTAGCGAAGTTACAGACAAAACTTCATGCCCAAATGATCCAAAATCGTGCGTGTGCAGTTTGTGAAAGCACGCACATGTAGTTTCGGTTAGCCCCGCAACGGGAGGGTTTTGTATCCCCCCTGGGCTTCAACTTACCGTTGCGCAATTATCCTAATCCAAGCCAGCGAGCGCAAACAAATGCCCATTTCAAGAGGCACATATGCATGCAGACGTTAAATCACACATAATGCCCCATTGAGCAATATTACACAGGGATTAATGTTAACTAAGGCAATTTGGGGTTAGTACAATATTGCGTTACTCTCACTTTTGTAAAACCCAAATCAGCAATTTTATCTTCGATCTTGGGGAAGGTTTAATCAGCAAAAACCATGCTGTTGACCAAAAGGCCTATCTGTTGACAGCACTGACCCAGGTCATTGATCATTACTGAGGGTAAGGTGTGTTGGGCTGATTTCATGTTACGCTTGTTCGTGTTATCGATGAATCGTTGTCTTTGTATTTCAGCGTTCTAGGTTAGTAGCCTATCCACACCCCTGACAACATAGCTTCAAACATTAATAAAACGACACGAACAAACTAATACGATGTCTACTATCCAAACAGGGCTCACAATCACCACTGGACACCCCGCGGTATCGTCAACTTTAAATATTGCCAACTTACCACATATCACCAAAAAAACCCTTTTGCAGCCCAAAACCGACCTAGGATGACCTTCCTGACCTCAATTGGGTAAGTCGTGTAAGCGACAACAGGGAGTCCAGCGTTGATCAATGTGCATGCAGCGTGTGTTTCAAACTATTCTTTCAAATATGATGCATTTATACCACAGAAGCCCACTTTGAAAGCATATTACTGCCACTCAGAACAAACCGATGCAAACTGTTAAGTATAGGTAAAAGTTGATCATGTTCAAGTGCTCTGAATTGGTCCATTGTTAAAAGTGGTCAACGTTGGCTTGGTGCTAATCCTGATGATCATGACAGATAGTCTTTAAAACTTTTGTATGTTTTTTGTTTATCGTTGACTATCTAGTCATGACTGTTTGTGTCAGAAGAAAGATCTTTTAGTGTAAAAGCAAAATTCAGGTGGTATTTGGCCCAAAATATAATGCTGCACTGGATATGCACCCACATAATACATTTGTCACTAGCCTTACCTTAAAAATAGCGTTGTTTTTACAGTTTATGCTAATTTCTACAAGGTAAAAATTTATCAAAATTTCCTGGAGCTCCAAATCTTTCAGTGTACGTCGTCTAGTCCTCCATGTTGTATCGACAGACAACAAATCACTGTCAATATCGAGATAATTCCAAACCTGTTCGGAAGAAAAATTCGGCCAATTACGGCGTGCGGGAAATATTTACCCCGTGGGATTTACCCACGACGTGGTCCGTGTCACAGACTATGCTAAAAATATCTGCCATTGGATTGCGTGAGAGTACCTAACGTTCACCTCTCAACTTTCCACACTGCCGTAGGTTTACTTGGAGTGCACTGCGCGGTGTATTTGGGCCACATTTCAGGCAAGGCGATGTTTTCCTGTTTGCTTTAACCTCGGCATCAAAATTAGAATACGCATAATATGCGCCCGATGTTCTTCTCCCATACTACAGTCCGAATTTGGCACATCATGCATCGATTTGCAAGCACACGTCACAATCGATAATCATAAGATGGAGGCGAGACCAGAGACTTGCAAGTGCATTTCAAAAATAACACTTCTTTTTGAAAGAAACATTATTCAATCCGATTTTGCAACACTTTACGCAATAGGCCCAAAAGCCAAGGATCCCCAACAACGCAAAGGTGAGAACCTAAGCGTCTAAAAGGATTTAAATTTACACCAATGAACGCAGTTTAGTTGGTTCGACAGTCGCGGTGTCACACACGCTATGTTAAACGTCTTTATTAACGCCCTGTTTGAAATCACGGTGGACTTCGAGGCAGTGAAATGATAACGTCCAAATGTGAAAAGAAAACACTGCCTGAAGTCACAGTTACTGGGACTAGGCTTGGTACAGGGTATGTGATCGACCACTACGCATATGTACAATGTACACTTTTGTATGTGACCTCATTGACCTCCTGTTCTTTACTGTATGGGAAAGTTGTAATTTCTCCACAAAATGTTCTTTGTGCTTTACGGTGCTTCGACCCCGTAAAACCTGGTGTTCACTATAGGATAGTTCATGAATCAAACTTACACCCCTTGTTCTTAGAAGTTCTTAGATTATGTAGATTTAGTTTTAAAGTTTTTTAAATCAATTTAAGTGATTTTTCTCCATTGAACCACACAGTGAAGCAATTTTAGTGTTGTACAGGCGCTATCAGCTTGATACTGCATGAACACCTCCCTCTAGAGTTTGCTAATGTGAACCTTCATACTTTAGTTTTTCTTTACCGTACTGTAGCATAGGCTGCGGGTCAAAAACCTACCCGCAGTGACATGATCCCCTATACATGTTGGGCGCTTGCACGGCAGGTCAATAGGTTATCTTGGCCAGACCTGCCTCCAGAACAACCCTAGCATGCAGAGAATACAAAGGAATCACCTGTAGAAATAGCTGTAATGTTCAGGTGAACCAGGTGCATGCATTGTATTCTTCGCACCCTTGGATGATCTGGAGGGCAAACAAAAGTCCATTCAATATAATTTACCTTCCGTGCAAGGGCCCTATTCCCTCTAGATTTGAAGCATTTGACAATCGAAGCTGGATTCTATAAATACTTGAGTCAGAATATTCACCCCAATCACAGATTTTTTACCTCTTTCATGTCAAAATCCAACAAATAAATTCGCCTCTCGGTTGGTTAGTTGGTTGGTTGTTTGGTTCTTTCAGCAACAATGGCTATGTGCGCCAGTTACAACACAGTCAATAATAGTGCATTACGTAATTCTATTCATGCCATAGGGGCGAGGAGACAGGTATTACTGCATGACCGTTAGAAAACCGCACGTCAAACAAAAAGAAACTGTCTTTACGGAGCCACCAGCCTGTTCACCTAGACTTCTCCAAGCCCTATTCACGTCCAAGCTCTATAGTCGCTGGAATTCCAAGCGTCAGTAGTGCTGGTAAGAACAGAGCTGGTCAATCTAGGCTTCAAAGCCAATACCCATATGTCCCCGTTAGTTCACCCAGGCTGTCTCCGGCCTCGCATCCAAAGCTCGAGTCGCTGGGAACTCCTAGACCGTCTCCGGCCTCGCATCCAAGCTCAAGTCGTCGCTGGTGAATCCAAGCTGTAAACTCGTGCTGGGGCGACACTGGTAGGCCTATCCATTCCGAGCATTAAACCGTGCTGGGACGACACTGGTAATCCTGGGCTATCCGTCTGGTACCACGTGGAGGTGGGGTTTGGGCTGCCCGCGAACATATGCTGTACCAGTTCTACGGGCCTTACCAGACTCGCCTCTCGGTGCCCTAAATTCGCCTTTTAGAGTGCGAAACAATTATAATTAGTCTCTTACACAGATGCTACCACGTACGCACATCGAGCACATACATTCTACGATACATACTAGCTCAGTCGACAGCAATTTCTAGTGTCATACGGTTGTACATGGGAAGACTTTTTTCACCAGACAAGGAGATAGAGACATAATTTGCTTACTTGTGAGGTGGGCAATACAATACTCTTGTACATGGACATAGAGTCAATGTAGATGGGGATACAAAATGTCAAAATAGTGAGTAAATTTAAACTCAAAGTTTCTTCAATAAGAACTTCGCTCACCTCGGGCTTCGCCCTCATTGCCATAGATTCCCGAGGTGAGCAGTGATCACTAGGGTCAATCAAGTACGTAGACCAACTTCCCATCGAAATGTTCGTCTGTCTATCCACAGACTCACAAGGTCTACAAGGACACTAACTGGATTGTGTTTCACCAAGATTTTCTGTTTACAAAACACAGCTTTGCTATGTCATGCCATGGCTTATGAATAAGTACAATTGTGTGTTAGGGTGCATCAGATGCCCCTCATGTCAATCAATTTTCTTGACCTAGTCTTAAATGTGCCACTTGTCAAAATAATAACCTCCACCAAATTAAAATTCATTCGGATGTAGGCAAGGGGGGCCACTGTGATCTTAAAGTTTTGTACACAAAGTCAAATAGATGTTTTTGTATTTTTGACAAAACAAAAACATGAATGACCGATCGCGGATGATTTGGCCATAAATCCCCCAAGAGTTTATTATGAGGCTAGGTAAACAATTTTTCCACAATTACAAAACAAGGTCATCCTCAATGCAGGAAAAAATACATTTTATTAAATTTATTTCAGTGAGGCAAGGCCATACACCAATAACCACAACATGACCAGATAAGCTGTAGCTATGTATCTGAGTGTTTCTTTAAGGACAGTGGATTGTTTGTAAGTCAAGCCTTCATACTAGTTACATAATAATTACTCTCTGGACAGGGAGGGAGGTTTATCTATATTGAAAAGAAATGCACCTGCTTTCCCATGTTTGACATAATTTAGAGGACATGAGTTGCCTGCTATTATTGCCCCAGTTACCATTTTACAACTATTGATATTGGTAACTGGTTACTGGGTATATAGGCTTGAAACTTACACATACACTGTCCTTCAAACAACTTACCAAGCTCTGTATATTGGTCATGTTTGGCTATTCAGTGTAATGCCTTGACTCCACTGAAATATTTTTAAAAAATATATTTTCTGCCAATGAGGAGAGTTTGATTGTTACTTCTTGGAAAATTGTTGCCTAACCTTATACATCTTGGAGACTTTTATGACAAAATCACCCTGACGATCACATCTTTTTGGCGTTTGCGATCCAAAACCTACAAACATCCTATTGACTTTGTGTCAAAAAATTAACTCACGTGGCCCCACCTTGCCCTCACCAAATGAATTTTACAGGGCTCGTACGGTCCTTGAAGGTCCTTGAAAGTCCGGGAATTTCAAAATCCCTTTTTCCGACCTTGAAAATCCTGAAATTCCCAAATGGTCCTTGAAAGTCCTTGAAAAATTGCAGTCACTGTGTGATTATTTTGATTAAAATGAATATCATGCAAACCAAAAAGTATGAATTTTTAAAATCCTTGCGACCATCAACGGCAAGGGAGATTTAGAATATATTTATTTACCCGTATGCTGGCTATTCAGCTGTAACGATTACTGAATGTTTTTCCTAAATGCCAAAAGACACCGACAATTTTTTGGTTTGTTTTTTGTCTTAGTCGGTGTATTGAGAGAAGTTAATTTTCTTTAAAAGTGAAACTAATTGCCTATAGACTAAGATAAGGGGTGGTTAAATCACGGTAATTGACCAGTGTCTTGTTATGATATTTTGATAGACGATCACTTAGGACATCTGAAACACAAAGTCTTAGCTCATGGAGCGGTGGAGCGTGACGTTCCAGAGGTCCAATGACCTTTGTGTTTCACCCCAAAGATTTTCGGTTTACAAACAAAGCTTTGCTATGTCATGCCAGGCTTATGAATAAGTACAATTGTGTGTTAGGGTGCATCAGATGGTCCTCATGTCAATCAATTTTCTTGACCTAGTCGTAAATGTGACACGTGTAAAAATATTAACCTCCACCAAATTAAATTCATTCGGATGTAGGCAAGGGGGGGCCACTGTGCGCTTAAAGTTTTGTACACAAAGTTAATAGGATGTTTTGTTGTTTGGACAAAAAACACAAAACATGATGACCGATATCGGTAATTTGGCCAGAAATCCCCAAGAAGTTTTATTATGAGGCTAGTAAACAATTTCCAACAATACAAAACAAGGTCATCCTCAATGCCAGAAAAAAGAATTTTATTAAATTAATTTCAGTGGAGGCAAGGCAATAACACAGAATAACCACAAAATGCCTAGGTATAAGCTTGGAGCTATGTATAATGAGGTTCTTTAAGGCAGTGTATTGTTTGTAAGGCAAGCCTTCAAGTAGTTACATAAATCAATACTCTACTTACAAAGAGTTATCACTATTGAAAAAGAAATGCCACCTGGTTTCCCTTGTGGACCATAAAAGTGCGGGGACAAGTAGAGTTTGCCTGCTATTATGCCCCCAGTTTTAATTTTACACAATATTGATATAGTATGTAAACTGGTACATGGTTCTATAGCCTTGAACTTACAACAATACACGGTCCTTCAAACTAACTTCAAACTCTGTATAGGGTCATGTTTGGTATTCAGTGTATTGCCTGACTCCACGAAATAAATTTATTAAAAAATTATTTTCTTGCCAATGAGGAGGAGTTTGATTGAACTTCTTGGAAAAATGTTTGCCTAACCTTAGTACATCTTGGAGAAGTTATGACCAAATAACACATGACGATCACATCTTTTTGGCGTTTTGTCAAAAAACTACCAAAACATCTTATTGACTTTGTTGTACAATAACTTTAAGCTCACGGTGTGTGGGCCCCCCTTGCCTACATCCCAAATGAATTTTTAAAGGGCTCGCTGACGGTCCTTGAAGGTCCTTGAAGTCCTGGAATTTCAAAATCCTTTGTCCAGACCTTGAAAAAATCCTGGAAATTCAACAAATTGCGTCGTGAAAGTACTTGAAAATTGCAGTCACTGTGTGATGATTATTTTTGATTAAAATGAAATATCATGCGCAAACAAAAAGTATAATTTATAATCCATTTGACGACCTCAACGGCAATGGAGATTAAGAATATATTTAATTTAACCCTTATGTTGTATCAGGCTTGTTTTGTTGTGTAACGATTACTGAATGTGTCATAAATGCAAAAAGATCACGCACAAATTTTTGGGTTTGTTTTGTCTCAGTCGGTGTTATTGAGAGAAGTAATTTCTCTTTAAAAGTGAAACTAATTGCCTATACGCCACCCTAAGGACCTGACCCTCACCGGGGTGGTTCGGGTTTCATCACGGGGTAAAAAATTGACCAGGTGTCTTGTTATGAATTTGGATAGACCACTCACTTCAGGCCCCACACACCCTCTCCGAAAACCCCCCACCCCACACGATTAAGCTCATGGAGCAGGTGGAGGTGACGACAGAGGTCAATGACCTTTAATATTTTGACCATTTTACACGTTGGTTCATATAGAGTGTAACTTTGATTTGCAAGGTCACACACAGTTGATTTTGGTTGTCAAATGAGAAGATAATGATTTGTTTCTTTTCTTATGGACACCCAAGTTTATGAGGTTTTCAAGTAAAGTTCACATTAATTTGAGCAAAAAACACTTCTTTTTTTGGCATTTTTTAGCCATTTCGGAACTTTGATAATAATTGAAATATTCGATAGGATTAATCGCTGGTATTTGGAAATGCTTTTTACCCTCAAAACTGACCATGGGAGTACATGCAAATCTCTGAAATTTTGGGTGGTGTATCTTGTGCAACAAGTCCGTTAGGCTTCTTCATAAGTCTACGACGCAGGTATTAAGAAACAGCAAATACAGTGTTTGAGCCTTTTCACATTTTAAAAAGATGAGGGGGAATTAATCTTATGGATCGACTGAGTGTCTTGTTATGATATTGTATAGACATCAATTGGGAGATTGAAGCCACAAAAGTATTGTTCAGGAGGGGTGGGAGGGGTTATAGTAGTAAGGTGGTAGTAAGAGAATGATGTCAGAGGTCAATGACCTATAAATGTAAACCCCTCGTCATCCTCATTTCATTTTAGATTGTAACTCCAAAAATGTATACTGTATGCCGTTCACTTTCAAACTTGAGGTTCTTTTATTCATCACCAACCTAATCTGACGAGATGGAATAAAGTCCGGGTTCTTCCATTTTCACTGTCTTCATCCGGAAAATAAGATATCGCATCCGAAATAAGATATCATACGAATTTCCAATCTGTTGTCCATATTTTTGAACCTCCATCCATGAGGTTTCTGGTCCAAAGTCTACTGGAGTTGTGACAACTGCATTCCTACCACATTAGGGCATTATAGTTTGCACACTCTTTTGTTGAAGTACCACCTTACATGGTGGTAAGCAGGATGGATATGAAGATTTCTTGGTATTAGTGAAATATCAGTTCTTTTGGGGAGGCATTACTACCTTGCCACAATTATGACAAATCTATCGTCTCATTCACACTCTGCAACCTAGCTTGCTCATATAGTTGTTGAACACCAAAATCTTTATCTTCCACTTACACAGCGTGAGACTTCCGCGAGCATCTTCCCATGTCGACATGAACTGGTCCGATTTAGCCATTTGATCAAATGAAGGACTTTCCCTTACACAAAGAAAAAGCAGCGTTATAGTCACACAGGTAAAGGCGTGAACTCCAGGTAAGGCCAGAACAGATCTTTGGTCCAAGCTCTTGGGGGGCTTAGAATAGTTAATTCATTGTTGCACTAGTATTCGCAACAAGAAGGTTCAACATCCATACACAACAAAATATCAGTTGCAATTGGCTGGTTTCTGTGTTGTGTACGCATCTTGACATGAAATTAATATTTGCGGGGTCAGCTTCGCATTATCACATTGTGTAATTCCTGCACAATGACACTGACATTTTCCATCAACAGATTTATATAGGTAACAAAACTTCTCAACAGGCAAAAAGTAGATTTTGTGCTCTCCCATTATTGGCCAAGCGTCAGACTGCCCATTCCAAACTAGAAATTGCATAGCAAGGCCGCCTTGCATGATTGCCGACTACAAAACGTCCAATTATCTTAAAAGAGCCTTAATGATCCCCACGGGCCGCGCGTTCCAGTCTTGATGCCCTGGGGAATCGTACCGGTCACATTATGTGAAAACTGAAAAGTTTCCACAAAGGAGCACGTTCTCTCCATAACAACTCTCCGACAACTCAGGAAGACAGTACAGGCAATGTCCTGAAGAAAAGTAACATTGCATCAATTATGCAAAATGTCTGGTTTGTCAGGACCTTGATTGCTAGTGGATGCTATACTCTGGCTTCCAAGCTTCTCAATAAAGAGGATTTATAACTATTTATCTGTCTTGTTCATCGCAAACCATCATAACTTGAACAGTGCCAGCGGGACTTCGATGAGAGGATATTCTAGATCGTCTTCACGGTTCACGTTTTGGCAATGTTGTACGTACAGCAAACGACCAAATATGTCTCTGGTGCTGAATCCGGGCCTTCTTAACTTTTGCTGCAATGGGCTATTGAAGCGGTCTCCTTGTTGTTTGCACTTAATGACAAATTCCTTGCACCATGCCGCCCCTTCCTGTTCTCCAAATGCAAGCAGATCAACAGATAATTCAGATGAAGCTGCATGCCCAGTTGAAGCACAAAACAACTTGTCATCTTTGGCGTCTTAGCATTCAATGTTGCTTCAAACCCGGTCGTAAGCTTCTAAAGATCTTGAATATCCCGTTGGATTAGACTGGATGTTTTGCAGTAAAAATTAAAATGAAGACCAAAGACGCAAAGTTTGATGCACCAGAGAGCTATTTGGTCATGTGCTGTCCGTATGCACCATTGCAAAGTATGTTAAAATTATTAGACCTGGAAAGATCGGAGAACGGAGATATCTCGGAAGTTCTTTGCCACGTGCCCTTATGATGTTGTATGAACAGACAAGATAGGCAATATCAGCTTTAATTAGAAAGCTTGAAACCAGAGGACAATCAATCCACCAGCAACCAACCAGACATTTGCATTAATTGATTGAAATGCTGTTGAATGGTCTCATTCGGTGGAGTGCTGAGTTGTTAGGAGGAGAAACATTTTCCTTCTGCGGACAACAGTTCACATATAAGTGAACGGTACGAGTCTCCCCGGGCATCACAGACAATGATGTGCTGCTTTTCAAGATAATTGGAGGGTGTTTGTTGTTCGGCATTATTCAAGACGGGCCTCCGTGCTATAATTTCTAGTCGAGGAATGTCAGTGTGACGCTTATGCACCAATTAATTGGAGGAGCAACAACTGACATGGAGTGCGTCATCACTGTTTGTAGTAAGCATCATTCAAGACGGGCCTTGCTACAATTTATAGCCGAGCAATGGCATGTGGACGCTCTAACATGCTTATGCCCCAATAATTGGAGCACAAAAATTACTGGCTGTTGATAAAGTTTGTTACCTATATAAATATGTTGATGGAAGCATGTCGGTCATTTGTGCAGGAATTAGATTATCAAGTGATTATGCTGAAGCTGACACCCACATACTAGCATACGACGGGTTGTATGCGCAAACCAGAAGAAAACCAACCCGCAGCCAGTGGGGTTCGTTCCAGTGGTCACTTGATGTATTTGTTATTGCTCCTTTAAGAAAGCCATTGCGATGGACGTTTTGTTGTGGTGGATGGAGTTGGAACGGCTCTCTGCCTATAATAATAAGACACACATAATGATATCGGGGGGGGGGCGGGTTACTGGGTATTGCTGGTTTGGATAACCATGGCACAAAAAACGCGAGAGACCTGGGCAGTCATGAGGGACTTGCAATATAGGGTATCCATTCAACCTATGTCGCTGTCAGTCTCACCTAAGTATCAAATTCTACTTTTGGGTAGAGGTTAGAGTACAAAATCAGCATGAATCTGGTTAGATTGTGATTCTTGTGTTGATATCATGTTTTCAAAAACAGAAATAAAAATTCCATAATAAAAATAGCTCACAATTACATGCTGACATTTATTCACCTGGGAGATGCTCCATAAGTCTCACCTAATGTAAGGGCAAGCATTAGAGATTTGTGTGTGCACAATGTATGGACAAGCTAGGTTGCAGAATGTGAATGACGCTAGATTTGCCATATTTGGCACGTTATATGCTCCCAAAGACTTGGATCTCACTAGATACCAGAAATCTTCAGATCATCCTGTTACACCATGTAAGGTGATCTTCAACAAAAAAAGTAAAGTGTGCAAACTATATATTGACACTACTGTGGAGTGCATGCAGTTGTCACAACTACAGTCGACTTGGGAAACAGAAACCCATGGAGGAGGTTCACAGGAAGATGGACACTGATGGAAATGTGTTGGTATCTTCGACCAATGTCCAGAAAGAAAACTTATTTTAGATACTGCTAGCTTATCCGAAGAATAGTAAGACGAAGAACCCAGTATCTTATTCAATCTCATCAGATGAGGATGGTGAGGAAAAACAGACTCACTTTTGAAAGTCACACTCATATACATTTTTGGAAAGTGTTGAAAATAAGGCGAAGAGGGGTTCCATTTAGAGGTCATTGGGACCTCTGACATCATTCTCTTACCCCTCACCCCTCCCCTGCACACGACTTCGTTGCCTTTCAGAATCTCCCAATTGATGGTAATAAAAATATTTTTAAAAAGACACTCAGTCGATTCATAGAGTAATCCACCTCATCTTTTAAAATGTGAGAAAAGGCTCAACCGGTATTATGGTGTTTCTTAAATACCGCATCGAAGAACTTTGAAGAAAGAAGCCTAACGGACTTGTTGCACAGATTACACCACCCAAATTTCAGAGTAGGATTGGGCAGTATCCCACGGTCAGTTTTGAGGAAAAAAATCAAAAAATTAAAAAACTGAAAAAAATAAAAAAAGTAAAAATATTTAATATTTGTAATTAGTCATTTAATTTCCGAAATTGGCTAAAAAAATGCCAAAAAAAAGGGAAGTTTTTGGCTCAAATTTAGATGGGAGCTTTACTGAACCTCATAAACTGGGTGTCATAAGAAGAAACAAATCTATCTCTCAGTGACACCACAAAATCAACTGTGTGGGACCTTGCAATCAAGCGTTACACTCTCAAACTGAAAACAAACTTTTGTTAAAATGGTCAAATATAAAGGTCATTGACATCTGACGTCACGCTCCACCGCTCCATGAGCTTAAGACTGTGTTTCGATGTCCAAAGTGATGGTCTATCCAAATATAATAACAAGACACGGTCTATTACGTGATTAACCACCCCTTATCTCGTAGTCTACTACTAAGTACGGCTTTCGTATTCCGTACGGAAAATGAAGCGAAACGACGGACGTTTTCTGGGAAAAAAAAAATATGGAAAGTGGTAGCCGTTCACTAAATAAAGTGGTACATATAAAGTATTAAAATAAGTAATAAAACAAATGAAAGTTAAGGAAAGTAAAGGCAATATATTCAAAAACAAAGAAAAAAACACATAGTATTTGAAAGCTGATTCAATTTATAAAGTCTGTTTAAATGGGTTTGACGAATCGTTTTTCTCCGACTTTCGGAAGGTTAACCCACATTATATCTTGATTTAACCATAACTGCTGGCATGCTAAATGTCTTCTGAAGGGTTATTTTAGTTTACTATTCACTGCAGAGGTGTGTAAAAGGGGTGTATCTAAGACCTACAAACCAGTATTGGTATATTGTGGTTTGTTTTCACGTTAAGGAATTTGAAAGGTTTAGACTCACTTTTCATGCACTTTATTATAAAAAAATACTCCATATGGACTTAATTCTACAGACAGTTCTTGAATGGGGCTGTCCTCAGACGGCGGAGCTCTGTCATTTATTTCTGGAAAAGCTGTATTTTTAAAGAGCTCCATCTAATCAGATAAGATATACAGGGTGATCAAAAACATGCTATCGCAAATGCAAAGTGCATGGAGTTAAATATGAAAATTTTGCAGGAGTTTTTCTGACATTTCAGTGTGTGTAAATCACTTTTCGATGAGTAATGTTAAATTCAATGCATTTTTTTTTTTTTTTTTTTTTTTTTTTTTTTTTTAATTTTAAAAATTTGATGAAAGTTTTCGGGTACATCAAAATACTTGACAGTAATCCAAATTTGATTGTCTGTATTAAGGGAATGACAACAATTCAATGTTTAGCAATTTACATGGGAAACATCATTATTTGACTTTTTTTCACAAATTTTTTTATGTCTTTTGTGTTTTGTTATACAGGGTGGATAAAAAGTCCTCAACTTCCAATACAGGGTGGTCTTGCATTTATACTGGTACACTGTTAAACTACTTAATTGTTTAATTGATTGTATTCTTTTTGTTTGTAAATATCTATTTTAATATTGATGTTTTGATAATACCTCAGACATGGTTTGAAGTGTGGAGGATGTTACTTTTATGTGGGTACACATTGTTGTGTGTATTTGTGTTGTTTCTATTATGCCGTGTTTATTTATTGTTTCATTTTTCAATTTACAGTTTTAATTAACATTTATCATAAATTTATCATCACTTATCATAAATCAGTTACATTATTTGATTTTAAATTATGAGCACCCACTTACGTTAAGAACTAATTCGAAAATGGCACTGTGAGACAGAGGAGGAAAAAATGCCAGAGCTGCAGGAAAAATGGAGGTATTAATTGCACCTAATTAACCTATCTAATTAACTACTTTAAAAATTACTTTTTCAAGAAAATTGAGTATTTTAATGGGAAGAGTGAACCTTTATCTTTATTGTGTGTTGTTAATTTGACTGCTCTAGCATGTTAACTGTTTAAGTGATAAAGTTTCATCAAAGTAATGCTTTTTTTCAAATTTCACAATTTTGTGTGTAACTCTATGGGCTCCTCAACCGCCGGCTCCTCAAGCCCCAAACCCGCACGGTTCCACACCTGTGACATACCTGAACTATTTATCCCATAACTTTCTTATTATACATCCTAATGACCGCTGGACTTTTTTAATTTTCAAGAGGAGGAAAGAAGCACAAATTGATACCAGTCAAGGTAATTTGCCTTATAGCAAGTCTCAAAAATAAGTGAAGTACATGAAAAAAAGGCGAACCATGAAACAAATCCACCATATTTAAAGGTGCAACGAGAGATTTGTGGCACCCAAATATTGTGCCATAATAGTAATTTCATATAAATTAGACACTCAATAGATTTCTTACCTTGTATTTGGCTACAGAAATGCCTTAAAAGAGAGAAAAAAGGCGATTTTGATTTGCTTATATTTCAATAGAAAACATAGGCTGAATTTTGTATTTGCTCCTATACAAAATTAGATATTTCACATTTTTTGTACCAAAGAAACATTTCTCAGCTTAATCCTTTCAGATGGGGATATTTTTAATTGAAAGCTTTGCATTAGTGCAAAAATCAGAATTTTCACATTTTTTAGGGACACCTCTTATGTGAAATCTCTTGTTGCACCTTTAAGGGACCAGTTCATGACATGCGACCAATTAACAAAATCGCTTATTTTATGATAAATACGCATTTCTTAGCATTCTCGTTCGCAAGTATAGTTTCCTAGACAATTACCAACGTAACTGTGCCAAAATATCAACTTTTGAAAATTGGGGGCGCTCTTCAAAAATGCACCATTATTGCTTTAAAGGTGCTTGTTCCGATTTATGTGTATCGTGTTCTCTACTTGATATTAGAGCCTGGCACTTGCACATACACCCCAACAAACTTGCGGTTTTGATGGTAGACGCAATAATGCATGTTGCAAAGCCCTATTCAATACTATACTAATATTGATATTTAACCACTAAAACGGCAGTTTTTTTGTTTATATCTTGGGAATGAAATGGATTTGAGGGCTCAAATTTCAGGACGACAATGAGAAAAATACGGCCTTTCATCTGATATCAAAATCGATACTACCGGGTAAATCAGGGGGGTCCCAAAGACGATCGGAACACACACCTTTAAGTGCAATAGCTGTCATGTGGTCTGTGTGCTGTCATGTGTTAGGATAACTCTCATTTTATCTTTCCTTGAGTCAAAGGATCTTGAAGTGGTTCTCAATGCGATCACGTCACCTTAAAAACCGTTTCGAGAGCCACTGACCAAAGACTTGGCATAATAGTATGGTTAATGGGAATTACAGCCATTGCACAACCTTCCTGCACTCACAGTGACACCAATTTATTCTTTACCATTTGGTTTCAGTATGACCTAAAATACAGCTCCACCCGGGATTCTCAAGCCACCAGCTATACAAGAAGCTGATTTTAACTTTCCTTGGTACATCAGTGTACTCCACCATCTAGCAAGATGCCTGTTGAATCCAAAGAGCCATTGGCATTGTACATTGCCAAATCCATGCAGCAGCTCAACGAGAGGGTGGACCTCAAGATCGAAAAGGGCACATCGGTCAAGTCGTAAGTTAACCCTAACCCGTCTGAGAGTCAGTGAGAATCAATCAAGGGGTGCCAATTGATTCTCATTGACTCTCGGACGTCAAAAGCTATTTACCTGAAATGATTCTCATTGATTCCCGGACGTCTTCCTGTAAAACACCTCATTGATTCTGGTTGATTCTCAGCCGTCTTCCCCGCAGGAGAAGTTGAGAAACCAATTGATTCTCATGGATTTTCGGGCGTCTTCCCCGCAGGAGAAGTTGAAAACCAAATGATTCTCATTGACTTTGAGACGTCCATGCATGTAAACATGAAATTACGTTGCCATGTTGTATCCCACGATGCACGGCCTACCCGACGTCCCACAGGTGTTTTGCCCCACTGGGGGCTTATTCGGGCCCTCCGAATTTAGCAGATGTGTCAAGGTCAAATTTGCTCACCTGGAATTAGAGCGTACATTCCGGTCATTGATTGTCATTGATTCTCGGACGCTTTGCTGGCAGAAGACGTTGGAAATCAAATGATTCTCATTGATTCTCGGCCGTTATTCCAGCAGAACAACCTTGATTCTGGTTGACTTTCTGACGTTTTGCCGGCAGAACACCGAATGATTTCTGTTGACTTTCGGCCGTGAACGATTTTATAGGGCTAGAATTTCGGCGAGAATCCGAGAATCGATTCTCGCAAAGATTCTCGTAAATTGATTTGCGTGAATCAATGTTGATTCTCGTAAACTTTAGAACTTAACACAGTAGCGAATTAGATGATTCCCGCAAAATTCATTTGTGAGAATCAAGACTGATTCTCGCACTCCGCAACGAAATTCTACCCCTGTTTTACGCCAGTTATTCCTCTGCGGG
Source organism: Ophioderma brevispina (assembly GCA_023653785.1). NCBI lineage: Eukaryota > Metazoa > Echinodermata > Ophiuroidea > Amphilepidida > Ophiodermatidae > Ophioderma > Ophioderma brevispina. The sequence goes on along the minus strand of JAMKCH010033817.1, from coordinate 30,583 downwards.
GAAAACATCCGAGAGTCACTGAAAAGCAAAATTTACTTCTCATTGATTCTCGCAAGCCCCGGTGACATGTTAGGGTTAAGAGAAAGGTAGAAAGGGGTGTTTTGAAGGAATAAAAGGAAGCCTGGGGTAATTATGGATTTGGGAAGTATGATGATTGCAGGGATGGGCTTTTAAGGAGAGGGAGCGATGATAGCTCCCCAACTCCTTAAGCGTAGCTGTGTGATTCCCTAAGTAGGAATCTGCTCTATCCCTGGTAAATGCCATGATATGACCAGTAGAGCAATTTTACTGAGTACCATCTTATTTTATAAGTCAGCCCATGATGATGGTAAAACAAAAAAGGTTTGGTTGGACTGTGCATAAAGTAACCAATGTCTTGTGAGTTTAAGGTATTGTGATCTGGTTTGTGGTTTGATCTTAAGATTTGTTCCATTTTCAAGTCAAGTCAAATGGAAAGAAAGTGGAAAAGCTATAAGCCGCTGAAGCAAGGTACAAACAAAGAAAAAAAAGAAATTGAGGGAAGACAGTCGATCATATCATATGGCTGTACCGCATGATATAATGATGAAGCAAATTCAAAACTTCATAACAAACACTTTGGTACTTGCATTGGGCTTAGCATCTGATCATATTACAGGCGCGGATCTAGGGAGGGGGCGCGCGCCTCCCGGTAATTCTGCAAAAACTTTCAAAATTGGCCCATTTTGGACAAGTTTAGCCTTTCAGCCCCCGGTAATCTTGACGTTTTTCAAATCCTGGATCCGCCCGTGATATTAAATGAGTCTAGTACACCATCTATCAACTAGCTTATGTAATCAGGAATGCTTGACAGTGTACATTATTAATTTAGTGTGCCCACCCAGGTTAGGAAATTATAGTGATGGTGCTGTTTTTAAATTTTAACAATCTAATAAAGATTTTTACTATGGGACTACTGAGACATATTATTTCTTTTACAGGGATTTACAAAATGAGACAAACAGTAATATGGCAGAAGCCATCTTGGGCATAGAACGTGTAGAGAAATCAATGTTTTCCCTTTGTATCATTAACACTTAAGGTGTATAAGGGGGGGTCCACATGGACTCAACATTTTGTTTATTGTGTGCCATTTTTAACAGTAAGTGACAGTAAATTATTTTTGTCCAAAATTGTATGTAATTGCCTAAATATCAGGTGTGCATATTTTGGTAGAAAAAAATCAAATCGACCATGGCGTTATTATGCTACTTAGCATGTGGTGCTATTCAAAATTTGCTTTTCCCCATAAATCATACTAGAGTAACTTTTTAACATTTTTATTTAAGCAATGTAAATGTATAAATATATGTTCTCCTATTATGAGCCAAATTTTATGGAAAAAGTCCTTTGGAAAAGTGTTTTTTCATTTTTGGCGGGAGAATTGGGTGCGCGTCCCTGTGCCCCTTATACACTAACGGAAGTGTGCAAGACCTAAACTTGTGTTAAGATATAATTCCTTTTGGTGATATATATTATGCTAATAGATACTGCAATATGGCTGCCAAGGTGTTCAAGGCAGCAAAAGAGGCGTATGTCAAGAAAGATGAAGAACGCGCCTATGTGCTCTACATGAAGTTTGCCAACTTGACGCAACAGATTCGTAAAACCAAAGGCTATGCAGCAGACAAGGTGAGTTGGCCACTTTCAGGATTGGTGCAGCTTGCGTTTGAGCAAATAAAAGTGTTCAAATTTGAATGATGATTTTAATCATTTTATTATTTTTAAGCTCAAGGTGTGACGGATTATTTATTAAGGGCAGTGTCAACCCTAGTGCTTTTGTTTTTACACGAATTTCGGGGTTTTGCACCATTTTAAACATCAACCTGTGTTCTGTTGTTACCAACAAAGGTTATCCACTGCAGATAATCCTGAGCTGTATTTTTTTTGCCGATTTAAAACAACTATTTGACCATTTAAAGTCACAAAAACCGCATGGTCTTAACGGCGGGAATTTAAGCACATATTTTACGCCGTCAGGCGCAAGGCGCAGCATCGCGTTGCACGGTGATTTGTACTTTGCGCGAACGCATCTTGGAAAACTAAAAATAATATTTGAAAATGTAAACAAAGCGCTAATTTAGACCAGACAAAATTTCAATTTCTTCTGATTTCTGGAGTTTGATTCAATAGTGCATAAAGATGTATTTTCATCACTTGCACAACATACTCAATTTTGAAGTTCAAAGATAAAGTTATTTGAGAAAGAGACAGCTTGAAATGGCATGAAAAGTCACTTTTTTTTACTAAAACACAGATTTTCTCAATGTTCAATTTTCGCAAAATCTGGCAAATTTTCAGACAAGATAACTCCAAAAATACCAAAGTAAAAGGTAAATTTTAACTTTCCTATGACAGCAATTGGTCTTCTCTAGGAATGTTTGTCTCAATTTTTCATTTTTCGATTTCTAACTAAAGATATTCTCCAATATATACTCAAATTTTGGAAAAGAAAAGTAAAAATCACACTTTTTTGACATTTTCCCTTATATTTCGAAAAGTAAGCTCTATTAAAAAAAATGAAAAAAACGTCCCTAGACAAATTTGTCTTGTTTATAAAAAATAACATAAGAAATCATAAAAATTCAAATTGTTTTTGTTATGCTGTCTGAAAATTTTGGGGCAAAATCATGTTTTTTTAAGTATTTTTCTCAAATACAGAAAGTTTTACATTGATCTGATGCCACCATCGGGTTCATCGTCCAATTTTCTTTCTAGAAATGTATACTTTTACATACAATAATCAGATATTTGCAAAGTTACAAACCAAAATAGATACTCGGGAACTCAGGGTTGACACTGTCCTTAAAGGGATTAGCAGCGATAATGCGAGAGAATAAAAAAAATGTGGAAATGCATTTTTTAAACTTATAAATCAGGGATAAGTGTGTACAATTCCATATAACTGCTTTAATGTTGAGACAAACAACCAAATGGTGAAAAAAAGTATTTGAGGATATTTGTCATACCGTCTCCCGCAAATAGACATATAGCGACGGCATCTCAAAATCTGCACTAAACAGCCGATTGCGGTTTACAACAGTACAAAATAACCAAAGATCAATAATGTTTGTGTTTGAGGTCAAACTGTATTGATCACGGTGCACAATATCACGCTGAAAATCAGTGATATACAGCGGGAAAGGCTTTTGTGATCTCAAGTCGGATACGCACGTATAGAAATTACAGAATCAGATAAAAAGTACTGCCTTGTCTTTAATACACGAATTTCAAGCCAACCATTTGCAGGTTATGTTCGCATATCCATGCCAGTAACAAAAATATAAAAATATGAATTTTGATGATTTTTTCTATGTTTTGGATTAGCAAATCGCTGCTAATCCCTTTAAGTTGTACGAAAAGTTGATACCCAGTCACATTCACAACATTGCAATAAAAAATACCGAAAACAATTGCATTTCAAACAATCTCACATTTGATCACGACATTTAACATTTTGGTGAAATTTGTGATTTTGAGCAGCAACTACTTTATTATATGGTGCCTATCTGAAAAATGAACTTATGATGCCATCGTGTTCAGCATGTTATTCTTCATGGGAGGTTTCTTACTTTGCAAAAATTTCTCCATAACAGAATTTAATAAGCAGGGTTATTCATGAAAGTCATCCAAAACATTCAAATTACAACCATTTTTGTGTCGCCTGCACTCATGAAAGGAGGCGCATGCATGTGCTACCTCAGTCAAGAAATATTTCTCTTTCATTAAAACCTTGAAAAAAGATTCTTTTGGTATTTCAACTCTCAAATCCAACCATGGTCTTGTGTCAGATAATGCCTTGAAATCTGACTCTTTAAATCACAATTAAGTCAGTTTTTCACCCGACAACCTGGTTAACATGCCTAAAATGCCCAATCCATATTTCCCGACAGTGCCACATTTCCCATGCACTGCCAATGGGTATTGAAACGCTACTGACCCTGACTTAGACCCCAACAAAGTCACAGGACCTGACAACGTCTCAGCACGCATCCTTAAGATGGGGGCTAAAGAAATCCGCGCCCGCCCTGGCGACCATCTTTCGGAGTTCTCTTAAGACCGGTTAAACACTACTAGAGGATTGGAGATGCGCCAATATTTCTCCAATCTTCAAAATGGAGATCGCACCAGCCTAGCAACTATAGACCTGTGGTCGTTGACTCTATATGTTGCAATGTGATGGATCATGTAGTTCATTCGAACATTATGCATCATCTAGACACTTTGAATATCTGGACCGACCACACATGGCTTTCGCCGTAATCGATCGTGCGATTCCCAATTGATCCTTACACTCATCCTTTTCCAGTCCCTCGCAAGCGGCACAGACGACGTGATTCATAATGGAACTTCAGCAAGCTTTTGATGTAGTACCCACCAAAGGCTCTGCTGAAGTTGACCATTATGGCTTCGAGGACCACCCTTACCTGGATTTCAAACTTCCTGATTCTTGAAAGCATAGGGTCTTGTGGTTGGTGACATTCGGCATGGGACCTGTCAATCTGCGTTCCGCAAGGCACGGTACTCGGCACACTTCTATTTCTAGTATATATCAAGACCTACCGACCAGGCTCACATCCACCGTCCGATTGTTTGCAGATGACTGTGTCATATACAGAACCATCTGCAATGACCCATGACCGCTGACCTTCTTCTTCAGACTGACTTTGACAGACTAAGTAGCTGGGAGCGCAAGTGGCAGATGTCCTTTATCACTGACATATTGCTTCACTTTAAAGATCACAACTCAAAAAACTCCACTACAACACACATATACAACTCAATTCTCCAGGAAACCACTTCCCAGCTCATATTAGGTGTATCTCTGCTAATATGAAATGGAATAACCATATTAATTGTGATCTCAGCTAAGTTAATAGAAATCTTGGTTTCATCAAAAAGAAACCTTAAGGTTGTACAAAATATATCAAGCAAATGGCATATTTCACTTTAGTTAGACCTTCACTTGAGCTACTGCAGGTAGTGTGGGACCTTACACATCCAAGAATAATCACAAGCTTGAGAAGCGAGTTTACAGAGTCCGGTGTCTGCGCGCCTTGTATAGATCAATAATTACGACCGAGACACTGAAGCCCAGTGTTTCAAATATGCTTACAGGACCTTGAATGCAAACTCTAACACAATGAGCAAGATCAAACATGACTTTTCTATTTCTCGAAGAGCTGCCAGATGGCTGACCTTGCCATCCCGGTCAAAAACCTGCTGACATACCATTGGCAGACCAACGCCCCCACTCTGCCTAAAACCCCATAGTCATATCTTTTATTAACATCCGTGAATCCTTAGACACAATAAGTACGCCATGTATCCGCCACGAACAGTCACCTGTCCGAGTGAACTACTACCACCATCACTGTTTCCATCAGTGATACTAAGTTTTAAAGAGCAAAACCTATAAAGACAACAATTCAAGTAATAATCACCATCCATAGCACACACACATCATCCCTGTTCATTTTTCCCCACCAGGGGTGTTTGACTGTAACTAATCAGAATCAGAAGCAGAAATTCTTATTTGTCCATCCATGTTTGTATGTACATGTGTGTGTTTAAGTTTTGATTAACCTTTTCAAATTGCTCTTGCATGACCCCCTTAGCTCCCAAGTTGTCATGAAACTCAGGTTGCACCGAAGAGACTCGCGTGTAGTTGGTAGGATTATTGTCACATACCAAGGTCCAGGTTATTCAGCGGTCAACTGTGCAGAAAGTGGAAGTGAAAACCCTCTCTGAGTGATTTCTCCAATGCAAATTGGTTTGAGTATAGCTAAGATCAAGTCCTGGATGGAATAACAGAATAAAGGACAAAGTTGAGCAACAACAATATTGAGAAATGGGTCACAATAAACAGGTTGTCACAACAGTTTACTCTCAGACTGAGGTATACTTAATCATGTTATGGAATATTTTCTGGTAACCAGGCAATGTGCAATCTTCTATCATATGCCACAAATGAGGAAGGACTATACTCTGAGTCATAATTTAAGAACTGATTCGAACAATCTGCTGCATGTGTACGTTAAGGGCCACTGCTTAGACAGCGCGTAAACATAAGATTAAATAGACATGAGGAGATTTCCAGAAAGAAATGCCCCCCCCCCCAATTTTTGTCAAACTCCGTTTTTGTGCATATTTGGAATGCTTACCATGATTAGATCACACCTTAAGTGAATAAGGCGAATATACCTGTCTTTTTGATAAGATGATGATTTAGTATTTCTGTCGTTTGTACAGAAATTCAAAGCATGGTTTTCCTATGGGGACATTCCATGTGGACAGTGGCGGCACACAGGGGGTGGGGGGCTTTTTCCCTGCAATCTTTTTTTCTGGCACCCAGGGGTGAAAGAAAAATTAGGGGATTTTGGGGAAGAATTCGGCGATTTGGGGCCAAGAAATCATCAAATTTTTGGAAAATCAGTGCTTTGGGCGCAAAGAGTGGTTAAGAGATCTCCAAAGATTTGCTACTTTGCCCCACCCCACGGGTGAAGTTCACGTTGCCCAAAAAAAATCGTTCGTCTGCCAGAAAGAGAGAGGTCTGGGCGCGCCCATTGAATGTGGAGGATATGCGAGGTGACCGGCATTGGATGATGTGGTCTCTGTCTGCTCAGTCTTCCATACATACAAATTGGACTCTGGGCTTGCAAGACCCCATAGGTGTGTTGGGTTTAAGGGGGCTCACTCCGGGGCTCACTCCTGTGCACAAGCGGTTGAGTTTTATCACGCTGGGCGTGAAACTATTGCAATACTGTGATGGGCTGATCAATGTATTTTATCAGAAGGTGCTCATGGCATGAATTGTGCAGGCAATACTGTCGTACATTAGTTTTTAAAGTATCAGGGAATGTCAGACACGGGTGGCTCGGTTAACACTGTCATAACTAAAAAGGAGAGGGATGTCGACGCGTCTTGAATCTTTTGTGAATGAATTGTAGATAAATATGTATGATCCCTGTTATTGAGAGTTTGAGGTCAATATAAAACAAAATAATGTACTAACCTCTAAGTAGATTATACAAATGAAGCTGGTTTTTAACTTTAAATGTCATAATTTGGGGTGATTTATTTCTCAGAACCTTTGGATTAGTTAAATGTGGTTACAACATTTGGATTCTGGATCAGTTACCTTTAAAATGTTTACAGTTTACATAGCCAATCCACAATAATATTGAGAACTGTGTCACAATAACAGGTTGTCACAACATTTTACTCTCATTACTGAGGTATACCTGACGTCATGTGATGGAAATTTTTCTGGGAACCAGCAAGTTCAATTTTCCCCCCTTCTATCATATGCCACAACTGAGGAAGGACATACCTGAAGGAATAATTGTAAGAACTGATTCGAACAATCTGCTGCAGTGTGTGACGTGAAGGGCGCACTGCTGTAGACAGCGCGTAACCATAATGATTAAGAAGCATGAGGAGATTTCCAGAAAGAAATGCCCCCCCCCGCCCAATTTTTTGCACACTCCGTTTTTGCCATATTTGGAATGCTTACCACTGTATTAGATCACACCTGAAGTGAATAGCCGGAATATCTGTCTTTATTGATAGATATGATTTATAATTTCTGTCTTTGTACATAAATTCAAAGCAGGATTTTTCTATGGGGACATTCCATGTGGACAGTGGCGGCACCACAGGGTGTTGTGGTGCTTTTTCCCTCCAATTGTTTTTTCGTGACCCCTGGCTGAAAGAAAATGAGGATTTGGGACAATTCGGCGATTGGGGCCAAAATCATCAAATTTTTGGGAAAATCAGTGCTTTTGGGCCAAAATTGGTTAAGAAGCTCCAAATATTGCTACTTGGCCCGCCCCCCCCCCCCCCCCCCGAATTTCACTTTTGCCAAAAAAATTTCACTTCGCTCTGCCAGAAAAGAGGTCTGGCGTCGCCATTGTCATTTGAGTTATGGAGGTGACATGCACATTGATGATGGGTCTGCTGGCGTATCATCCCTCTCACACATTCCACAATTGGACTCTGGGCTTGCAAGACCCCATAGGTTTGTTGTGTTTTAAGGGGGCTCACAATCCGGGGCTCACTCTGTGCACAAGCGGTTTAGTTTTAATCCAAGCTTGGCGTTAAATCTAGGGGCAATACTGTGATTGGCTGATCAATGTATTTTATCAGAATGTGTCCTACTATTCATAGAATTGTGCAGGCACTACTGTCTAACTTATTTTTAAATTATCAGGAATGTAGACGTGGGGGGGTGGCTCGGTTAACACGGTCCTAACTAAAAGAGAGGATTTCAGAACAGACCTGAATCTTTTTGTGAATGCATTTAGAATAAATATGTATGCTCCCTTTTATTGAGAGTTTTTGAGTCAACTCAAACAACATGTCATAACATCTACTAGATTCTACAAATGAAAGCTTGTTTTTTAATTTTAAATGGCCATAATTTGGGTGATTTATTTCTCATAACCTTTGGATTTAGGTTAAATTTGGTTACCACATTGGATTCCTGGCTCAGTTACCTCTCTAGAATGTTTACCTTTTTACATAGCACAACAATAATATTTATGAAGTTGTTTATCACCAGTCACTTGAGCAAGGTCAAGATATACATTGTACTGGTCCAGGGGGGGTGGGGGGGGGGGGGGGAGGGTTTATTCTTGTTTTTTGTTTTTTTTTTTTTAAATTATACTTTTCCTTTCTTTTCCCCCTCTCTCTTTTCATTCCTTTTCCTTCCCCCGTTCTCTTGTCTCTCCTCCTTCTTGTCCCATCACCTTGTTTCCCGTATACATCTATTTCTTCTTTTTGCCCTTCCCTCCTATGCTTGTCTGTTGCTATGTCCTTCTTCAACCACAAAGGCAAAATAAAAAAAAAACTTAAAAGGACACCTGCTATGTAGTTGGTTTAAGGCGACCACACATTATATTTCTATGATATATATAGTTCACAAGCCGAGGAACTGCAAATTCTAGTTTTATGAATTGAACTGTACCTCAATTGAAGCCCAAAATATGATCTTTTTTGTGTATAACAGGAGTAGTACAACTCAATGTGGGTGGCGGAACATTAATATGTGCATTGAAAATCAGAGGACGTCAACATCTCTGGGCAAAAGGTAAATTAAGGCTACACAATAATTTTAGTGCTGTACATTGGTGTAATCTAATCAGAACAGGCGACAGTGATGAAGTGCAGTAGTTGAGCACAATAGACCTTTACAAATGAACTTGAGTAGCTTTGTATCAAAATACCCAATATCCATTCCAATACGTGTGTATTTCACATATGCTCCCGTGATGCAAAGGGTAAATTAGCTTACAGATGCATGTTCCGATCGTCTTGGGCTTCCTGATTTACCCTGAGTGTATCCATTTTGAAATATCCTGAAAAAGGCTGTATTTTTATTGCCTTCCTGAAATTTGAGCCCCTCCAAACATCCTTCATTCCCCATATACAAACAAAAAAGGGCTTGTTTTAATGGTTAACATCACTAGTAGCACAGTATTGAATAGGCTTTGCAATAATATGCAAATTAATTGCTTCAACCATAAAAACCGCAAGGTTATTTTTCTTGTTCCTTGATGGGGCGAAATTGCAGAGTCCTGCTCTTGCATATCAATAGAGCACACAAAGAGACTAAATCTCCCAGTCAGCCTTTAAAGACATTATCAGTGGTTTATCCGAAAAGAGTAAATATTTGTTGAAATTTGCAGGAGTAGCTTAAAAGTTAGGAATAAGTCTGTAGGATTCGTTAAGTTACTTTTTTTCCCAGCTGAGAATTAACAGAAAAGGAAAAACGGCAGTGTCCAAAGAGCCGAAACTGCATTCATTACGTGGTTGTAGTTAGTGTCCGAACGGACAAAATGACTAAAATTTCCAATTTTGGCCTTATTAGGTTGCTTCTGGTCTTATATTGCGGGTATGTTAGGATACCATTTACTTTTTAAAAAAATGCAAAAACTGATTTTTGATGATTTTTTCGATTTTCTGATTTATCAAATCACTGATGTGCCTTTAAATGCTGCACCAAACAGATGCACATGGTTACCTGTTATTTAACAAGATGCTGCTCTGGTTAACGGTTCGTGTTCTGATTTAGTCTTTGTGTTTGTTACGTGATATGAGAAGGTTTTCAGGTACATGCACACACTCACCACCAAATTTTTATCATGGGACACAACTTGCCCAGTTTGATGGTAGAAGGGATAAGCATATTGCAATGACCTATTCAAAACTGTTTAAATTGATACTACTTCCATTAAGTCAGGTTGAGTCTCACGACCATCGGACAAGTACCTTGAAAACATACACAAGAAGTTTCCAATAGAGGGTGCTATAAGATGTAAATTATGACCTTGAGGCTTATAGGTTTCTTGCCTTAGATTTTTTGATCTCTTTTTTTTACAGTAATAGCCTTTTGCATGTCCCTATTTAAAGTGCATGTTCCGGTTTTCGCTTTGGGACCCTCCCCCCCCCATTTAACCCGTAAGTAGTATCGATTTGGTATCAGATGAAGGCCGTATGTTTCTCCTTGTAGTCCTGAAATTTGAGTCCCTCAAATCCATTTCATCCAGATATAAACCAAAACCGCCATTTTAGTGGGTAACCATCAATATTAGCACCGGGTATTTTTATTATTTTTTAGTTGAATGGGCTTTGCAATGTTGCATTATTGCTTCTACCATCAAAACCGCAGTTTGTTTCCCACGTTACTTGATGGGGCGTTTGCAAGTGCCAGCCTCTCATACCAAGTAGAGACCACAATGACATAAATCAGAACAAACACCTTTAAAGCGTTGTCCAAAATTGTGTTGCCACTGCTGAAAATTATTTAGAAACTGAGAGAATTAAAAGGTCAAACATCCTGAGGTTGCTGGTACTATTTATATAAAATATTCATATTCTGGTGCACAATTTTTTCTTTTGCTAGGTATTCAGAACTAAAAGAAGCAGAAGAAATCAAAGCCAGCTTAGTCAAAGAGATAGGAGAGAGGCGGCAACGAATATGGCCAAAGATGGTGCTCTCGTCAATGGATTCAATGGAGATGCAGGGAGAAAGAAACCCGAGAAAGAAATAGGTGAGCAAATCCTTTTATTGATCATGTCATTATTTGTACCCTAGTACCGCAACAATTACCTTTGACCTTAGAGATAACCTCTTTCCTTAGAATAATATCGTGCAGTTCTTCTGAAGAATAAGCTCTGGTTCCTTGGCAAAATATATTTTCTTTGTTTAGTAACAATTACACTGATTTGTTTTTGTTCTATTTCATGCATTATTTTTGACAGTTAATTGATAGGGTAGCATTGTTACAATATTTATTATTACTCATACATACATTGTGGACACTTGATTGGTTAAAACTGCATCGCATTCTAAAATATCATTCCCCTTAAATTCTTTCCTTCTACTAAGTTCTACATTGTTGCATAGGTTTCCCATTCAACAATCCTAAACTAGGTCCATGGCTGGCTATCTTGTGGCAGGTTCATAGACTCACTATTTTAGATTTTGGTGCTAAAAATTAACATAAAGGACTTTTTATTTTCATTGTTTAAATCTGATATTTTGACTTTTTACCCCTTCTTTTTAAAACCAGATGCTCCCCTGACTACTAGATCCCAATTTTGTTGACTGTTATATCAGAGAAGGTGAGAAAGAAGAAGATGGTTCAACTGTTTAACTTCAAAAGATAAACTGTTCATCGGCCTATTCATCGTAATTGCCCTAAATCCCATTGTTCTAAATTTTATCCTTTTTAAGTTTTTTATTTTTTTAACTAGTGCATTTTTTGTCTCAAAAAGCATCAGACCCCCTTATGCCACATTAAAAATTTTCGGTGCGCCCATGCCTAGTAGCGGTCCACTCTAGCATCGGTACGCCGATCACTATCGCCACTGGCATCCATGATCCTTTGCTCTTTTTTGTGTCTCAAGTGCGGGGCACCATGGTTTGAATTTTTAGTGGTGATATTTATACTAGTTTTTCCCCATTATCGCCTAGTTATTGGAGACAATATTTATATAACGCATCTGGAGGATGTTTTGTACAACTCCCTGTTCCATCGGAGCTTTGGGATGACGTGCTGGTGATGTTTGTTGAAGATTTTTCAAGATTGGAATACGGAGGATCAAGAATTCCGTTAAGTTCAGAATGCGGAAGATGTGATATAAGTATTATGTATTACCTTCACAACACATGGTTTGCCCCCGAGCCTCAGGCCTTTTCGTGGCGCTCGTACTGCTGGGTATTAAGTTGGCTTATTCCTTGCCAGGTTTAGCTCCCCCTTTGTAAGTCCACACTTTGACCGCCAGGGCATTATTGTGGACTGTCCCCTGTCTCGTGTCTGCTCCCTTGCATTTTTTAATTTCTCTTCGCCCTGGTTATAGCCTCACGGTGCAACCATGTCTCTGTTTTTCTCAGTGTATTTCCAGCTCTTGCCGATGAATCTCTATTCTTCTCAAGATTTCGGGGGGGGGGGGGGGTTGCCCTGTGTCTGTCTTGTCTCGTCCGTCTTGTCTCATTGGCCTTATCCTATTCTACTTTTGGATATCCAGGTTCTCGCACGGTTTAATTACTGTATATAACATCCGCATGCATGTTCGTTCTTTATTTTGATGTTGCAGAAAGATTTCTTTCTACCGTGCCACTCCGCATAGATGTTTTTGAGTGTAAATTTCTTCAAAGACAAGACCAGAACCGCTCATGACTGTGTGTGAAGTGCTGTTATTGTTCAAGAGAAGGACCTGGAGATATATACACTAGTATGGTCCGAATTGGAAATCCTGAAGTATTTGGACGAATTGGATGTGTGATATGGAGAGAAAGACCAGATGATTTAAGGCCAATGCTACACATTCCATCTCCGTCCCAGGGCATCTCCCTCCGTTCTCCGACCAGCGATACTCTACCCAAATATTTCTAACAAATCCCATACAATAACACGATCTCCCTTTGATTATATTCTCCAGTCGATACTACTACCGTGGTTGCAGATGCACATAACGTTTATAGGGCAAGTTCGGCCAGCCCACACTATCTTATGAAGATAGAAAAAGTGCTCTATTATGATTTGAATCAGAGTGGATTAATTGAATACTTTTGACTGGCTAATCTATCCACTCCTTCCATTCATAGTTAATTGGAAGATTAACAACGGTTGAGTAGTCCGACGATGCCGCCTCTCTACAATTTAAATTATCAAACCACTTGCTTATTGTACCGTGGTAACCGTCAGACGACGGCTTCACGGCTATCTACCCTTTAGTTATCCAGCTGCGAATCAATGAATTCAACTTTGAAGGATACTTGGCCTCGGTCCGATGATGATTCTCAATACGTGAGCATCGGGCTGTCACATATCTCCCCGTAGAGCAATAGATCTAGCCGTTATCAACGGGCATCCGTGTTGATGCATATGAAATTAGAGTCTGAGTTAAGCAACCGTGGTAGCAGTCAATAGAGCCCATCGCCAATTGTTAAGACCTATTATGTTGATAAGAATGGACAACGGTACCGGTGGTACCCGTAAGACCGAGGCTTTTTCGTGGTGGCTCGATAGCATTGTGTGATGATGTTATAGAAATAATTAATGAGTGGGTCATGATTATTCTAGAGTCTTTTCTACTACTGATGCGACCGTTCTTTCACATCCCGTGTTTAACTACCTCGTTCTATTACTGCAAGAAACCGCCGATTACTGTTAATTTAATGACGGTTCATGAGTTTAGTTTTATCAAGAAAAATGAGTCCTTTTCTACGGCGATAGTGGAGATAGATATTCGTCAACACGAGTCATAGCTTTTCCTCCACGGCTCCGGGAAAGTTAGAGTTGTCGATGCATAGTGTTATTCAGAAGAGAATTTCTTACTCTGCCTCTTTTCATGGAGTACAGTTTTTTGTTGTTTACAGTCAGCCTTCCTCTGCCTAACCTATCGCCGGTGTGGAGGGTGCTGTTACCGGGTTATTCTGTTGAAAGTGCTGCTACCTTCTTCCGTCGAGCTTACAAGTCGTGCCTTCACTCATTGTTCTCCGGTTGTAAACGCTTCTACCTTCTCCGTAGAACCTACCGTTCTTTCATCTAGTCAACCTCGGGCCCCGTTTGTCTCACCATCTTTCAACCGGTCATTCTCCGTCTTCCTACCAGTCTAGTCAAGCGTCTAGCCGTCGTCATGCTTTCAGAAATTTTCCTCCTCTCCGGTCACTCATCTCGTACCAGAAGGTGAAGATTCTGTGTTCTGTTTCTTCTCGACGCCGCTCGACTTTCAGAGGTTGTAGTTTAGTATGCAAGTCTTCCGAGAGATATTCCTGTGATAGTAGTTGCGTTCTCCGTACAGAGATAGCTCTATCGTTAAGAACTCTTTCTCCACTCCGCCTTGAGGGTTTCATTCGAGTAGCAAGCAAAAAGATCAACAGGGCTCGTACGGTCCTTGAAGGTCCTTGAAAGTTCTGGAATTTCAAAATCCTTTTTCCAGAGCCTTGAAAACCCTGGAAATTCACAAATGTCCTTGAAAGTCCTTGAAAATTGTAGTCACTGTATGATACTATTTTTGATTAAAATGATATCATGACAACCAAAAGTAAGAATTTTCACATCCATTGCCGACATTAACGGCCAAAACAAAAAAACAACGGGGGAATTTTAAGAATATTTTTTATTATAACCCTTATGCTGCTAAATGGCTGTAATGATTTAACTGAACTTTCTATAATGCAAAATACCACCCATTTTAGGTTTTTAGTCCATGTATTGACAGAAGTTTATTTTCCTCTGTAATGAAACTATTGCACACAGCATATACTGGTACAATTTTTTCGTATCATTGAATATGAATGCGATAGGAATGCGAAATACGAACGAATGTTTTTCCCGAAAAAATACAAAAATGCTCCTGTCAACTAATAAAGTGTACTGAAATTAAGAAAATAAGTAAATCCAGAAAAATAAAGTTAAGGAGGGGGTCATTATCTTTTCAAGCCAAATAAGAACCAGATTTGAAAGATGTTCAATTATAAAGTCTGTTTAAAAAATGGTTTCCCGACATCGTTTTTTCGCCCGACTTTCGGATGGTTCACCCACATTAAATCTTTGCTTTAACCATTTACTGCTGTGGCTAAATGTCTTTTGAAGTTCTTTTAGCTAGTACTATTTAACTGCATGGTGCAAGGAATCGACCTACAAACATGTATTGTTATAGCGGTTTTGTGTTTAAGTTAAGAACCTTGTGAAAGTGTTAAACTCATATTTTTCATGTACTTTATTAAAATCTCCATAGGACTAGTTCCTACTGACAGTTCCTTACATGGGGCTGTCAGACGGCCATAGCCGTCCATTTTTTCTGGAAGAGCTGTAATTTTAAAAAGAGCTCTATCTCGTGAGCCGTTCATATTTACAAGAAGTAACTCAGTTTTCAATTTGTGAGCCTTTGAGTTGAGACTTTAGTTCATTGGTTAATATACTACAAAGCTAACAATATTTTCCTTATGGACTGTGTGTTCATACTTTAATGGGGGACTGTCAGATGACGGAACTCCTCCTTTTTTTTTTTCATGAAAGCAGTATGATGCTGGTGTATGTAGATGGCTCCGTTTTTAACTTATGATCCTTTAAATTTAGAGGCTTTTCTTTTTCATGTATTATAAAAAAATCAATGACCTTGTTTCTCTACTGACAGTTCCTTAAATGGGGCTGTCATATGACGGCGCTCTCTGTCCATTTTTTTGCTGGAAAAGCTTTTTTAAGAGCTCATCTCATGATGCAGTTCCATGTACATGAGTAGCTCAGTTTTCACAAGTTATGAGCCTTTAAATTGAGACTTTTAAGTTCATTGTCATGTTAGGCTTTTCTTTTTCTGTTTATTAAAAATCTCTGTATGGCCCCTTAGTTTCTTCTACTGACAGTTACTTAAGTGGGGCTGTCAGACGGCTGAGCTTGTCCATTTTTCTCAGGAAAGCTTTATTTTAAAGAGCTCTATCCCACAATAAGCATTCCATTTATCTGTAGATGGCTCATTTTTCCAAGTAATGAGCCTTTAAAGTTCACTGAAACCCTAACCTCGTCATTAACTAGTCCAGATGGTGTTCCTATTGACTAGTTTGACAGACTATTTCTCTTTCTTTACTAGTCGCCTGACTTGTTTTACAAGTAACTTGACTAGTAAAAATTACTATCGGGGGGGGCTTTTTACTATTTCAGTTTGACTAGTAAAACTAGTCGGACGACTAAAACTAGTCGGGCGACTATTAAACTAAAAACCAGGTCAGGCGACTAGTAAAGATAGTCCCCCGCAACTAGTCAATTAGAACCATCTTGACTAGTTAATTACGATTTTTAGGGTGTTTCATCAGTGTTTAGACTTTTTACGTGTTAAATCCTTTCATTCATATATTTCTGGTAAAAAACCTGTTGACAAGGAGGATTTTCTTTGAGACTTTTTTAACAATCTTTTTGCACCAAATTAGCCTTTCACTGGCACTGCCATTTCTATCCAGAGGCGGAGAGTGAACTTTGGGCCAAAAATAATGCCTTGAGAAATAATGGCATTTATTAAAACGCAGATCTGATTTGAAAGTCGAATGTCGGAAACCATTTTAAAACAGACTTTATAACTGATATCTTTCAAATCTATCATGTTTGTTCTTTTATTTTGAAAAGATATTGCCCTCTTTCCTTACTTTATTTTTCTCTGTATTTATTTTCTTTTTATAATACACTTTATTTTTTTTATTTTAAGACGCAACCATTTCCTTATTTTTTTTGTGTGGTGTGTGCGAAAACGTCCGGTCCGTATTTTTGGGCATCATTTTTCGTACGAATCGAACAATCCGTACTATGGCATGGTCTGGATAAGCCTACAATGCTTCAAACAACATAATGAAAACTAATAATACAACTTAGGTCCTTGAAATGAGCTCATTTAGCTGCCTTGAAAGTCCTTGAAAGTCCTTGTAGATTTTTGAAGACCTGGGTGTAGAACCCTGTATCTGGGGCCTGATATACTGTGGATTTTTTTTAATCGTCGAGGGACGTAATTTAACCTTGTCGTCTGAACTGCTGGACAAGATTACCTTCAAGGACTGAGAAGATTCCTTGGCTATATTACCTGAGGCGTTGTGTATGAACTTGTGCGCTGGTCATTTTGGGAGTTGGAGTCGTCGCTGAGAGGACATATCTCGTGGAAAACTGCAACTGGCCTCTTTTGAACATAAGTATCAGCTCCATAATTGTGTGTATTGTTTATTTTGATTTATGTACTGTTTTGGACATACCAAATCGTGAACAATTCAATCATTAAAATCTTTTTTTTATATAAATTTAGAGCACTGTGGCACAAGGCTCGTTATAATGTGTTTGAAGGTATTTCTGACCTTTACGTCTACGCGACGTCATAACAGAAGTGGGGGGGGACTCGTTTTCCGGGAATTGGATTGAGATAAATTTGAGCCTTATTTGTTCAGAATTACACACTAAAAGTGTTTAATATTGTACACCTTGTGCACATTTTGGCAATACAAAATTGTGTGTGTATTACATGTCTACCATTGTAGTTTGGTTCAAGTTAGTATATTGTGTTTTAGAGTACAATCACAATGGCGTTTTTGATCCAGAAGTTCATAGGGCAACTAACCTTGGGGAGCAGTTTTGATGCGCTGAGAAGCCTGAGTGTAATGAACTAGCCAAGCATTTGGGACTTGAGGCAAAACTGTCTATGAGACAGCAAAGTCCATCAAAAATAATTTGATTGAAAAATGTGTCCAGGAAGATGTTATGGGATAAGTTCATATTTGGACAAAGAGTCAGGAATTCAGGAACAAGGCACAAGTGATGCCGTCAAACTAAAAGCTTTGAATGGCAAATGGGAAAGGAAACACTGCAATTATGAACAGCAAAGTAAAAAGAACAAATGGAATGAAGTAGAAAAAGATAAGTTGCAATGCAACAAAAGGAGAATGAATTGGAACTAAAAATGGCCAAAGACAATGAGACAAAGAGATGGAATGGAAATTGAAAAATGACAAGAAGTTGGAGGGGAAATTAAAAGTTGCAAACTGAAATGCATAACACCAGGAAATGGAATGCAGATAAAAACAAAAAGAGCTTGAAGCTCAACTAGGGTTAAAAAATGAAGCAACCGGCTAGCTCATCGAACTCTTCCAAGCCCTCTGGATTTGAATGCGGCGAAAATATTCGCCTGGTTTCCAAAATTTCAGGAACAGAATTTGCACAAACTTCTTACACTTGAGAAAATTGCCAATAGCCTGAAATGGCCCAAGGGAGTCTTGGACCTTGTTTTGCTACAGTCATTGTTCATTGGTAAATCCCCGATACATGTATTTCGGCCAATGTCCATTAGACAGATATAAAGAGGTTAAGCATGAAGGCAGTGCTCAAAGCATAATGAAATTGTGCCAGAGGCATATAGACATAAAAATTCAGGTCTTGTCGAAAAAGGATGACCAGACCATGTTGAATTTCCCGCAGTAAAGACAAATGTTTTGATCGCGGGCTTCTCTCAAAAGAATTCGGGCAAAATTTTGGTCACTTAGTGATTGATGGAGTTGAAGAGTTCAACCATGTCTACATCCAGATATCAAAACACATCTGGATTAAAACCCATTGACTTTTGTGTGAAGCAGGCCGTAAAGGCCGAATGATATATGCCTTGACACACACATAAGTCATACTAGTAGACCTAGCCAAGAATTTACTAGGTACAACAAATACAACAATAAGTCGGGTTCAAACAAAGCTTCTCATGGTAGCAACTCAGGAGGGGGAAAACCCAGTCATTTCCCATGAAAAAGGGAGTAAGAAAGAATGGTGCTAATCAAAACATGGGATGGGACCAAATCCGTTCACACATGCATCACTGTAAGAAGCCAGACATACAAGGTCACGGTGTTGGGAGATACATGGCTATCCATCCACCCAAAATGGAGAAAGCCAGAAAGTTATTCTCAAGACCACTATTTTGTGCATTTTACTTTGAGGTCAAAGTTCATTCTTTCTTCTGTTTCAAAACAATAAAAATTCCACAAATGGAATTGACACAGAAAAAGTAAGGGATTACTTTAAGCCTTTTGTTTGGAGGGATTTGTGTCACTTTCAGGTGATAGTTTATTTAGATCCAAAACCCATTAGATCAATGCGGGACACATGCTGCGCCCAGTCTATGATATTGAAGATGAACTTCCATTTGATATTGAGAGTTCCCACAGGAACTAGTGCATTGATTCAGGGGATATGTTTGGATTGTATTAGTGTCCTCTTCACAAAATGATTTGAAAGCAACTTGGTTTTCTGAACTGTCACATTGGTGTTAGACAAGAACCCCCATTACAGTGGTACCATGTTGTTTAGAGGGAATGTTTGGCAGGGAAAAAGTACTTCTCTCCCCGATCCCAGAGTTTCCCAGGTGTCCTGTACATTGGATAGTTTGATGAGGCAAACTGAATTTTCCCTTCCCAGCATGTCAGTAATAGGTCAATGACCAGAAAAGCCTCACAGGAAAACATTGAGCAGGTGATGATCAAAATACTCTACACATAGGAAGAGCTTCCGAGGATGACTGGTCCCAAATTTAGAAGGAATACTTTTCTCTCAACGTTAAAGGAATTTGGAGTCATTTCCCTCTTCAGGGAGAACTAAAATTCCTCCCTGTTAGTGAAACTCCCATCCCCTGAGCACAAACAAAGTGCCAAACTGGTAAACTAACCATAAAATCCAGCCGCGGCATGATAAAGTTAGGACTGTAAGAGACCCGTTAAGCCATGGACAAGCGGTAAAAGAGCAACAAAGTGACCCAGCACTTAGGAATTTAGGTGAGAGGGCATTGTCGCAACAGAAGTTAGCAAATCCGTAATGTTTTCTACAAGCAAACTGGTGTCCTCATGAGAAAATAGGGCGGCCTACCTGATGCACTTGTAGATGAAGAAGGGGAGGTTGTGCATCAAATTGTTGGTGCCAAATATACCATATGGAAGTGAGGCATAGCCCTGTAGTCCCCATGGCAGACACTTAGTTGTGAGAAAACACATGACAGAATTAGGAATCATTTTTGGTGCCTACACTCAGAAAACGATTGTCTGAGTATTGTAAAACTTGTCACACACATTCAACTGGTTGGCAAATGCCCACTCATAAATTCCCTACTGCTCCCTTGCAACCAATAACCAGCATTTGATGAGCCATTAGTAGGGTGTTTAAATAGAGTGGCGTGGACCACTTCCAACGACCAAGTCAGGAAATCAGAATTTAACTGACCACATGTGGTGCTCCACAAGATTCCCTGAGACTATACCCTTGGAAATATTAGGGCCAAAGTAATAGTGAAGCTCTAACAAAGTTTTTCCACCCTAGTAAGGCCTCCAAAATCATTCATTCTGATACAGGGATCAAAGTTCATTTCAGGTGTGTTCCAACAATCATGGACCAGTTGGGAATTTTTCCCAGTACAGTTCTTCAGCATACCCCCAGAATCCCAGGGGGCCCTAGAAAGGTACCACCAAAACATTGAAAACATGATCAAAACCTATTGTTTTGAATTTTGAAGGGATTGGGATAGGATTTCTCTCCTGTTATGTGGCTACAGGAGGCTGTACAATAGTCATTAGGATTCAGCCTTTAGTTGGTGTTTGGTCACAAAGTTAAGACCATTGAAACGACTGAAAGAACAGTGGGGTTGTGTGAAAATCCGATGGTGAATTTGTTATACTATGTGTCGCAATTTCAGACACAGGCTCCAAAGATCCACAACAGAATTGCAAACAAAATCTCAAACAGAGACAAGCAAAAAAGAAATGGTATGACAAAGATGCCAGTAACAAAGTATTCAAAACCCGGTGACCAACGTGTTGTTAACTTTTCCAATACAGGGCATCCTTTGCAGCCAAGTAGTCTGGACCATATGAGATTGAGAAAAAGTGGGAGAACCTGACTATGTGAATCAAAACACCAGGTGACGTAAACGTCTACAGTTTATTGTCCCATAATATGCTCAAGAGTATAATGAAAGAGATGATGACATAAAGCCTGCATGTGTAATGGTCCCTCTAGAGTTAGTGATGAGTGTACAAATTATGACATCACAGAGTCAGAACGCGGATCAATACAGCACTGTAAACACCGAAAATGATTATGGTGTCAATTGGCAAAATTCTGACATACTGCCAATTTAGACAAGAAACTACTTCATCTCCCAGAAAGTCACAGGAGGGGTGAATTGAAAGAGTTACTTCATGAGTGGGAGAACATATTCTGAGTACCCAGTGAGACACACATGTCCATAAAAAAAAAAACCCATGACATTGATGTAGGGCTCCGAGCCTGGAAAGCAACATCCTTATAGGGTGAATCCAATCAAGTTGGCACATAAAGGAAGAGGTGAAATACATGGTAGACAATGGAATAGTGAGCAAAGGCAATAGTTGAATGGAGTTTCCCCATGTATTCTGGTTCCCAAACCTGATGGTTTCATTTCGTTTTGTCACGGATTTTTCGAAGTCAACCTCTGTTCCAAAACCGACTCATATCCGATCCACGAATTGATGATTGCATATATAGAGTTGGAAATGCCAAATTTGTTAGCAATTTTGATTTGTTGAAGGGGTTATTGGCAAGTTCCCCTCACTGACCGTGCAAAGAAATTTCATTTCAATTTCAGCCTTTTTGTACGCCCGATGGCCTATACCAATACAAAAGAATTCATGTTGGTCTCAAAAATTCTTGCCGCAACATTTCAGAGATTAGTGAACAAATAGTCGCAGACATAGAAAATTGTGAGCCTATGTTCGCTGATCTCCTTAATGTACTTAAAACATGGGAAAACACATGAGACAGCTCCATCAATTGTTTGAGAACTATCTCGCAGGTTTAAACTGTAAATCTTCGGTGAAGTGAATTTTTCCATGCAAATTCACATACTTAGGGAGTATTTGTAGGACAAGGGCAAATTAAGGCCAATCACCTGCAAGTTGAAGCAATTGAGAAATTCCCCACACAGAGCAAAAGAGATCTCATGAGATTCTTAGGTATTGTCGGGTATTACAAAAATACTGTCCAATTTCTCAAACTGGCGTTCCGCTGACCCAACCTTCTGACGAAAACACAAAACATTGTTGGTCAAGCAATGCCAAAAGCGTTTGAGAAATCAGTCTATTTGATGAATGGCCAGGTTTTTGATTGAAACAATTCAATTTGGCAGTTAATGCCAGTGATGTAGGCTGTGGTGAGTTCTCATGCCAGCAGATGGAACTGATGTAGAATATCCTGTATGTAATTTCCTCAAAGAAAGTTTGACAAACATCAGAAAAAACTACTCAACATTGATAATAATGTCTTGCATTGCTATTGTCATTGCAAAATTTTGAGTGTACTTGAGTACAACAGTGCACCCAGTTCTAGTATACACGGATCACAATCCGTTAACTTTCATCCACAAGATGAAAGAACAAATCGGACTTGTCCGGTGGATTTTAACTCTACAAGAATACTCTCTGGACATAAAGACACATCAAAAGAAAGAAATGTCTTGGCAATGCCTTGTCCAGAGCTGCCTAAATTTGTTCAGAAATTAGTATTACATTTTATGTAATTTATAAAAGTGCAAAATTTGCACTGTGGTAACTGTCTGTAAAATTACCCAAAAGGGTTTAAAAGTATGCCGATTTTGGAAAATTTTCATTTCAATTTCAAATTTTCTTTTTAAGGGGGAGGGAGTAGAAGAAGCACACTTTTCTCTTTCCTCCCTTTTTTCTTCTTCCCCTTTACCACATATTATTTTTCTCAATTTTACTTTAGAAAAGATTTCTCACAGTAAAACTGCCCTTTTTACTTATAAAAGAGAGAAAGGGGATATCCCTAGAGTTGTTTGCATGTGCACCTGTTTAGGATTGCACAATAGGGAAGGTTGGGGAATTCCCAAAATGTAAACTTAGAAACTGAGTCAACTTGTTTATAATGCTTCTATTTGCAGCAAACATTGTAAGTCAGGGAATTTCCCCACTAAGTTATATTTGGAAAGTAATGTGATTCAGGTATGTTTTATGCATATGCTGGTGGAAAAGTTTAATTAAATATGGTGTATTATTAAGGAGAATTGGCCAGAAAGATTCGCCAGCAGCCACCAGTAAACAAGCAGCTAGAAGATAGCTAGTTTTGCTCTGCAATGAAGAGCATACCTGTACTTGGTGCCAGGGTTTTATTATATTTACAATTCCATTCCATGTGAGCAGAGTTTTGCTGTACTTATCTAACGCGTCTTGTGAGGCCAACAGGCTGGGAATCAAATAAGATTCCAAATTGTGGACAGATAGAAATCGTGGGATGATCTTGGACTGATAGACTGTGGATTTATTATCGGTCGAGGGACTTAATTTAAAAAACCTTGTTCGTCTTGTAGATTGGGCTCCTGGAGTAGCCGAGTAGCTTCGGGTCGGGCCCTCCAACGTAATTTGGAGCCCTGGCTTTGCTGAGTGAGGTGGCCACTTCACACAGACGACCTGCTGGGTACTTTTCAGCATCCCTGTTGATTGGGCCCCTTGAGTAGCCGAGTAGCTTTGTGGCCCTCCATCAGTAGATTTTGGGGCCCGGGTTTCTGAGGAGGTGGCCACTTCACACGAACGACTTGCTGGGTCCTTTTTCCTGCACCCTGTCGATTGGGCCCTGGGTCCCGCCGAGTAGCTTTGATCCCTCCAATCATGTAGATTGGGGCCCTGGCTTGGCTGAAGTGAGGTGGCCCCTTCACACAGACGACTTCCTGGGGACTTTTCTGCACCCTGTCGATAGGGCCCCTGGAGTCGCCGAGTGGCTTTGGGCCCTCAAATCATCGATTTGGGGCCCGGGCTTTGCTGAGTGAGGTGGCCACTTTACACAGGCGACTGCTGGTACTTTTCAGCACCCTGTAGATTTGGGGCCCCTGGAGCGCCGATTAGTTTGATCCCTCCAATCATAGATTTGGGCCCTGGCTTTGCTAAGTGAGGGGGCCACTTCACCCCAGACGACTTCCCTGGGTACTTTTCTGCAACCCTGTATAGTTGGGCCCCCTGGAGTCGCCGATAAGCTTTGGGCCCTCAAAATCAGTAGATTTCGTGCCCCCTGGCTTTTGCTAATGGAGGTGGCCACTCCACACAGACTTGCTTGGTACTTTTGGGCACCCTGTAGATTGGACCCTGGAGTAGCCGAGTATCTTTGGGCCATCCAATCAATAGATTTGGGGCCGCTAGCCGTTTGCTAGTGAGGTGGCCACTTCACACAGACTTGCTGGGTACTTTTCCTGCAAGATTTGGGGCCTGCCTTTGCTGAGTGAGTGGTCTACTTCACACGAATGACTTGCTGGTACTCTGATTTGGCCCTTGAGTAGCTGAGTAGCTTTGGGCCCTCCAACAGTAGATTTGGGGCCTGGTTGTGCTGAGGGCGGTTGGCCACTTCACACAGACGACATGCCTGGTCTTTTCTGCACCCTGTAGACTGCGCCCCGGGATTACCCTAGTAGCTTTGGGCCCCCCCCTCCACTCAGTAGATTTGTGGCCCTGGTTTTGCTGATTTAGGTGGCCACTTCCACAGAGCTTCCTGGGTACTTTTTCTGCCCCTTTTGATTGGGCGCCCCTGTAGTAGTAGCTCGGTACTTTGGGCCCCTGGCTTAGTCTGAGTGGAGGGTGGACACTTCACAGACGACTTGCTGGGTAGTTTTCTCACCCTGTAGATTGGGCCCCTTTAGTAGCCGTTAGCTTTGGGCCTCCAATCCGTAGATTTGGTGGCCCCTGGCTTGCTGAGTGAGTTGCCACTTTCACACAGTTGACTTCCTGTGGTACTTTTCTGCCCCCTGTAGATTGGGCCCCTGGATTAGCCGAGTAGCTTTTGGCCTCCAATCAGTCGGATTGGGGCCCGGGCTTTGCCGAGTGAGGTTGCCACTTCACACAGACGACCTGCTGGGTACTTTTCAGCCCCTTTAGTAAGCGCGAGAGCTTTGGGCCCCCTCGCAATCAGTTGGGGCCCTGTCTTGCTGATGAGGTGGCCACTTCACACAGAGACGACTGCTGGGTCTTTTTCAGCCTCCTTTAGATTGGGGCCCCTGAGTATCCGAGTAGCTTTTGGCCTCCAATCAGATTTGGGGCCCTAGCTTTGCTGAGTGAGGTGGCCACTCACCAGACTTGCCTGGGTACTTTTCTCAAGATTTGGAGCCCTTCCTTTGCTGAGTTAGGTGTCCACTTCACACAGACGACTTGCTTGTACTTTTCTGCACCCTGTAGTTGGGGCCCCTGAGTAGACGATTAGCTTTGGCCCGTCCAATCAAGTAGATTTGGGGCCTGGCCTTTCTGAGTGAGGTAGCCACTTCACACAGACGACCTGCGGATCCCCTTTGTGCACGCCTGGTAGATTGGGCCCCTGGAGTAACCGAGTAGCTATCCAATCAGTAGATTTGGGGCCCTTTCTTTTGTCTGAGTATGATGGCCACTCACACTACCCGTAATGACTTGCTGGTACTTTTTCTGCACACCCTTTACTTGCCCCTGGAGTAGACGATTTTAAAAAAAAAAGCCCCCCCTTTGGGCCCTCAAATAGTAGATTTGGGGCCCATGGCTTTCTGAGTGAGGTTGCCACTTCAACAAGACGACCTTGCTGGGTACTTTTCAGCACCCTGTAGATTGGGCGCCTGGAGTCGGGCCGATTAGCTTTGGGCCCTCCAATCAGTAGATTGGGGCCTGGCTTTGCGTAGCGAGGTGGCCCACTACACACAGACGGCTTGCGGGTACTTTCTTCTGCACCCTGTAATGGATTGGGCCCCTGGAATTAGCCTAGTAGCTTTGGGGCCCTTCCTAATCAGTAAATTTTGTGGCCTGGCTTTGTGGCTTTGCTGAGTGAGGTGGCGACTTCACCCAGGCGATTTGCTGGGTACTTTCTGCACCCGGTAGATTTGGCCCCTGGAGTCGCCGAGTAGCGTTCAATCAGGGTTTTGGGGCCCTGTTTTTGCTGAGTGAGGTGGCCACTTTACACATTTCCTGGGTACTTTTCTGCACCGCTGTTGATTGGGCCCCTGTAGGAGACAGGGAGCTTTGTGCCCTCCAATCAGTAGATTTGGGCCCTGGCTTTGGTGAGTGAGCTGTGGGCATTCAACACAGACGGGACTTGCTGGGTACTTTTCTGCACCTGTAGTTTGTTCCATTGGCGAATCCGAGTAGCTTTGGGCCCTCCTGCCATTGCTAAGGAAGTGGACACTTCACACAGAGAACTTGCTGGGTACTTTTCTGCCCCCTGTATATTGGGCCCCTGGAGTAGACGAGTAGCTTTGGGCCTCCCAATCAGTAGATTGGTGCTCCCTGTCTTAGCTGAGTGAGCTGACTTTTCTGCACCCTGTAAGATTGGCCCCCCCCTGGAGTCGCCGAGTACCTTTGGGCACTCCAACCTGTAGAATTTTGGGGCCCTCTGGCTTTGCTGATTGAGGTGGCTACTACTTCACACAGATTTCCCTGGGACTTTCCTTTTTCCTTTCTGCATTCTCCTGCACCTGTAGATTGGGCCCCCGGAGTAGAACGAGTAGCTTGGGCCCTCCATCAGTAGATTTGTGGCTCTGGCTTTGCTGTGATCTGACTTTTCTTCACTGTAGAGTGGGCCCCCTGGAGTAGCCGAGTACCTTTGGGCCCTCCAATCAGATTTGGGGCCCTGGCTTGCTGAGTGAGTGGCCACTTCACACAAACGACTTGCTGGTTACTTTTCAGGCATCCTTTAGATGGGCCCCTTGAGTAAGCCGAGATCTTTGGGCCTCCAATCAATGTGGGGGCCCTAGCTTTGCTGAGTGAGTGGCCACTTCATCACAGACTTGCTGGTTACTTTCCTGCAAGATTTGGAGCCCTGCCTTTGCGATTTAGGTGGCCACTTCACACAGACGACATGCTTTGGTACTTTTCTGCACCCCTGTAGATGGGGGGCCCCTGAGAGAAGACGATTAGCTTTGGGCCTCAACAGTAGATTTTGGGGCCCTGGCTTTCCTATTGAGGTGCCACTTCCACAGACGACTTGTGATACCGTTGTGTCACCCTGTAGATTGGGCCCTGGAGTCCCGAGTAGCCACCAATAGTAGATTTTGGGGCCCTGTCTTTGCTTGAGTAGGATGGCCACTTCACACACGTACACACGTAGAGTGCTGGGTACTTTTCTTTCTGCACCTTGTACATTGGGCCCCTGGAGTAGACTAGTAGCTTTGGGCCCTCAAATGTATAATTTGGGGCCCTGGCTTACCCTGAGTGAGGTGGCCACTTCACACAGACGCCTTGCTGGGTACTTTGCAGCACCTTTAAATTGGGCCCCTGGAGTCGCCCTATTTGCTTTGGGGCCCTCCAATCAGTAGATTGGGGCCTGCTTTGCTGAGCGAGGTGGCCTCTTCACACAGTCGACTTGCTGAGTATTTTCTTGCACCCTGTAGATTGGGCCCCTGGAGTAGCCTAGGACTCTTTGTCCTATCCAATCAGTAGATTAGGCAAGAAGAGTAAATTTATTCCCTGGCTTTGCTGAGTGAGGTGGCCACTTCAACCAGGCATCTTGGCTGGGTACTTGTCAGCACCACTGTAGATTTGGCCCTGGAGAGTGTCGCCGAGTAAAGCTTCAATCAGTAGGTTTGTGGGTCCCTGGTTTTGCTGAGTGGGTGGCCACTTCACACAGATTATCCTGGGTCTTTTCTGCACCCTGTTAATTGGGCCCCTGGAGTAGACTAGTAGCTTTGTGCCCTCCAATCAGTAGATTTCGGGCCCTGGCTTTGGTGAGTGAGGTGGCCCATTTCAAAGACGACTTGCTGGGTATTTTCGCCCCTGTGTTTGGGCCATTGGAGAAAGCCGAGTAGCTTTCGGCCCTCCCAGGCCGGCATTGCAGTGAAGTGGACACTTCACACAGTAGACTAGCTGGGTACTTTTCTGCACCCTGTAGATTGGCCCCGTAGTAGACTAGTAGCTTTGGGCCCTCCACTAAGTAGATTTGTGGCACTGGCTTAGCTTAAGTGAGCTGACTTTTCTTTCTCAACCCTGTAGATTGGGCCCCTGGAGTAGCCGAGTACCTTTGGGCACTCCAACCACCCTGTAGATTTGGGGCCCTGGCTTTGCTGATGGAGGGTGGCTACTTCACACAGATTTCCTGGGTAACTTTTATGCACCTGTGATTGGGCCCCTAGAGTAGCCGAGGAGCTTTGTGCCCTCCAATCAGTAGATCTCGGGGCCTTGGCTTTTGGTTGAGATGTGAGGTTGGCCATGTCACACAGAACGACTTGCTGCGGTACTTTTCTCGAACCCTTGTTAGGTTGGGGGCCATTGGAGAAGCCGCGTAGCTTTGGGCCCTCGGCATTGCTAAGTGAAGTGGACACTTCACACAGTAGACTTGTTGGGTACTTTTCTGCACCCTGTAAGATTGGCCCCTGGAGTAGACGAGTAGCTATGGGACCTCCCATCAGTAGATTGGGGCTCTTGGCTAGCTGAGTGAGCTGACTTTTCGCAACCCTTGTAGATTGGGCCCCTGGAGTAGCCGAGTGACCTTGGGCACTCCAACCTGTAGATTTGGTTGGGCCCTGGCTTTGTGTGCTTGATTGAGGTGCGGCTACTTAACACAGATTCTGTGGTACGTTTTTTTTTTTTTTTTCTGCACCCTGTAGAGTGGGCCCCCGGAGGCAGTAGACGACGCGAGTAGCGTTGGGCCCTCCCAAGCAGTTAGATTGGGGTCTGGCTTAGCTGAGTGAGCTGGAATTTTCTGCACCTTGTAGATTGGGCCCCTGGAGTAGCCGAGTACCTTGGGGCCCTCCAATCAGATTTGGGGACCTGGCTTTGGGATGAGTGAGGTGGCCACTTCACACAAACGACTTGCGGGTATTTAACAGCCCCTGTAGATTGGGCCCCTGGAGTCGGGCCAGAGACTTTGGGACCCTCCACTCAGTATATTTGGGGCCCTGGTTTTGCTGAGTGAGGTGCCACTTCACACAGATTTCCTGAGGACGTTTTTCTGCACTCTGTTGATTGGGCCCCTGTAGTAACAGTAGCTTTGGCCCTCCACTTAGTAGATTTGGGTCCCTGGCTTTGCTGAATGAGGTGGTCACTTCACACAGACGACTTAAACGTGGTACTTTACAGCCCCTGTAAGATTGGGCCGCCCCGAGTAGCCGTTAGCTTTGGTCCATGCCAATCTGATTGGGCCCCTCCAATCAGATTGGATATTCCGCTGAATAAGGTGGCCACTTCAACGATTCCTGGTACTTTTCCCTGCACCTGTAGATTGGGCCCCTGAGTAGACGCGTAGCTTTGGGCCCTCCATTCAGTAGATTTGGGGCTCGGCTTTTACTGAGTGAGCTGACTTTTCTGCACCCTGTAGATTGGGCCCTGGAGTATCCGATTACCTTTGGGGGCCTCCAAATCTGTTGATTTGGGGCCGTGGCTACTTCACAACGATGACTTGCTGGGTACTTGATTTGGGGCCCCTGGACTTATCCGAGAAGCTTTGGTGGGCCATCTAATCAGTCAGATTGGGGCCCGGGCTTTGCTGAGTGAGGTGCCACTTCACACAGACGACCTGCTGGTACTTTTCAAGCACCCTGTGATTGGGCCCCTGTAAGTAACGAGGAGCTTGTGCCCTCCAATCAGTAGATTTCGGGCCCTGGCTTTGCTGAATGAGGTGGCCACTTCACACCTAACTACTTTACTGGGTACTTTCTTTTCTGCACCCTGTATATTGGGCCCCTGGAGTAGCCGACAGCCCTCCAATCAAATATTTGGGGCCCTGGCCTTTTGGCTGAGTGAGGTGCCCCTTCCCACAACGACTGCTGGTACTTTTCAGCACCCGGTAAAATTGGGCCCTCTGGAGTAGCCCCTCCATCAGTAGATTTGGGGCCCTGGCTTTGCTGATGAGGGTGGCCACTTCACATAGACGACTTGCTGGGTACTTTTCAGCACACCCTGTAGATTGGGCCCCTGGGTCGCCCTCCAATCAATGGATTTGCGGGGCCCTGCCTTTGCTGAGTGAGGTGGCCACTTCACACAGATTTCCTGGGTACTTTTCTGCACTGCACCCTGTTGATTGGTCCCCTGGAGTAGATGCTAGGATCTTTGTGCCCTCCAATCAGTAGATTTCACGGGTCTGGCCCTGGGTTGCTGATGAGGTGCCACTTCCCACAGCCCGACTTGCTGGGTACTTTTCTGCTCCCGTCCTTGGGCCCCTGGATTTGCCTAGTAGCTTTGGGCCCTCCAATCATATATTTGGTGCCCAGGGGGTGGCTTTGGTTAGTGAGTGGCCACTTCACGCAGACACTTGCTGAAGACTTTTCTGCACCCTGTTGATTGGGCCCCTGGAGTAGACGAGTAGCTTTGGGCCCTCCATTAAGTAGATTTGGGGCCCTGGCTTTGCTGAATAGGTGGCCACCTTCACACAGACGACTTACTGGGTACTTTCTTCACCCTGTAATGGGCCCCGGAGTAAGAACGAGTTAAGCTTTGGGCCCCAATCAGTAGATTTGGGCCTGGCTTTTGCGAGTGATGTGGCACTTCACACAGACGACTTGCTGGGTACTTTTCGGCACCCTGTTGATTGGGCCCCTGGAGTAGACGAGTGGCTTTTTGCCCTCC
>JAMKCH010033816.1:0-14531 GCA_023653785.1 Ophioderma brevispina | reverse complement strand
TTATGCAACTTTTGATTATATTGTAAGACTGACCGTTATATACCAGAGAAAATGCCCAGAAACCTTCTGTTGCAATTTTTTTTGGGTCAGTGTGGGAAAATGTCATATTTTGATCTACTATATAGATGCAGCGAAAATATGTGACGATATCTGACGGCAGTTGTAATAATACTTGGCAAACAGCGATTGGAGACTGTTTACGGGCAGATAGCGCTATGGTAAAAAACTGTGTTGTTATTTTTATTATCATTATTTACGGGAGAGTCGTAATAGGAATCACGTCCCCCTCTTTTCTCTCCCATGCCTGTAACAGATATTGCAATTATGTATGTGATTCATAAAAGCATTTAAAAATACAACTACAACTAGGGATGGTCTAGTCTTCACAAGCAATTAATTAAAAACCTAATTTCATTAAATTTAATTCCATCAAAGAAACTTTGATGAAATGGGGTGAAATGGGAAATAATTCAATCAGATATTTTTGATTTGTGTATCTGTTCTTTGTTTTGTTATTAAAGAGAATGATATAAGGTGTTTTGGAGTGCAGGACATTGTTTTTGTGGTTCCCCGTGAAAACATTAATTTTGCAAGGCTTTAAAAAAATGTAATAGTAATAATAATAATAGATATTTTGGGAATTTATCTGTTTTGAGAAAAAATAAGACTTAAAATGGTGTATCGTTCAAATGATGAGACGTGTTTCAAAGCCATGATTGAAACACTGGCGGTTGAAATTTTGAAGAGCCGACCACTAATGGTTATCTGGTTAAATTTATTATTTTGAATGCAATTACAAGCCTCCAAACGTGCAATATTGGTGAGTACTAAACAATTGATTATTGTATTCTGAGCTAGCTGTGTCAGTTAATAATCACTAGGTGAGTACGACCAACAGCGCTACTTCGTATACAGTATACATTGCTTGGTTAGACGCACCCTTTGTAGAAATATTTAAATGCCGTCACAAAATATTCGAACAGGACTGCTGCGCTGTGTTAGTGCTTTACTGGAACTGAATTCTTCATGGCAATGACCTCAAAACTATTTACTTATAAAGGTCTTATCGGGTAAGGGAGCAAAATTCATATATAAGTTATGGTTTAACACTCTTGCTTATTTCAATAAATTTGACGTGACAAGTGGTAATGAATAGAAATTAGACATAAACAAATAGGAAATACAGGACTCGATTTTGGTACTTTCCTATCTTAGCTTATCAGGTGTTATGGGGTCGATATAGGGCCATATTTGAAATCATGTAGGTGTTGTACTCTATAGACCTGTTCGAGATATTGAAATACAGGTGCCAGGGTAGACTAACACATATATGGTCAAAAAGCATGCCTAAAACCACACATGAATGTCACTTAGCTGGGCAGACAGGCAAGTCGGGAGGCCAGTCAACCTAAAATGATGAACATAGCTTCAGTTACTCCTACAACCGATATCCTCTGATGCTCAGAATTTCTGGTTTGGTTCAATACAGCCATATCTACTATGAACTTTCTTATTTTTATGGCTCCAGTTCCATCGTTCAGGGGGACCTGAATGGACAACCAGCACTGCAAAAAGTTTTGCTGGTTGGACACATGACGTTAACTACGTGAATCAAAAAAAATGTGCAGGATTAACGATGAAATTGACCTGAAATCACTATATAACGTCTAGATTTGTTGTTGTTTTTTAAAATACATCTACATATATTTCAGGTGTTGAAAAATGAAAGAAATCGACTGAAAAATACGCTCGATATGGCAGTTTTGTAGGACCCCTTCTTTCTCCATTCCTATGGATTTACACACATTAAATTAGTGTTGTGCGAACGTACAATGTACAATATCATGATGCATTTTTGTCAACTAACGTTACATTTTCTTGTTATTTCAATTAATAAGGAATCTATTATTAATTTGAATGCAATTATGTGCCAAGTGATATGACAAATCCAAACACTCTAATTCATCTGTTGCAGAGCAAGAAAACAAGATCTTCTTGTTTAGGATATTGCCAAGCGTTTAGTCCCTTATTGCCTACCCGGATTACAGTAGTATAGTGTTGAAAACCTTTTCAATTTACAAATCAGTTAATTGGGGTGAGAGTTTATGTGAACATTTAATATGCCAGTTCCACAATAAGTAGTACAATATGAATTGCGATTTAACTTACATTTCTTTACTTCATAATGCTATACCCCAATATATCGTACATTAACCTAGTCTTACCAAGCCTTTTTGAAACACGGTTTACAATGGGGGGGGGGGTCGTTACCCCCCTCTCGAAAATTTCTTATAGAGCACCCGATGCTAATGATTTAGATACCAGGGGATAGTAGGTCCTCCTCTTTCCACTGCATGATACCAAATAGACCAAACATACCTCGTATGCCAGTCACAATGACGTATCAAGTCCGCGAGTCGGCAAAATTGGCATTTTCCCACAGAAAAGAGGAGAAAATCCCAATGTTGCCTAAAAATGTAGGAATATCGCTTTTCATGCGGTTTTCAGCTATAACTGATGGCAATTGGCTAGTTTTACATAAACAACAGAGTTTTTAAGCCATACAGTGCATAATATTTCAAAAATGCACCATAACTAACCTGGGGTGGCAACCACCCCCCTACCCTTCGACTTTGACGGCATACCCTAACCCCGGTGAAGGTGCTACCTTAACATTTTTTTCGCTTAACATGACCGGAAAAGGATGAGAGAACGATTACTAGAAGCTTTTGCGAAAGTTTGTGGCATTTTAGCGCACCGGGAGCGAAGTTTTGTCACTAGGGGGGGGAGGTGGTTACCACCCCCCCCCCCCTTTGTAAGACGAGGGTTAACGTGGACTATCTTGCTTAACTGTATTAATCCCATTGGAATGGAGAAAAAAAAGAGGTTGTGGCTTACAAAATTGTATATCTGGCGAGTTTTTCAGTCATTATTTCATTTTTTCAACACTGGTAAGTATATTAGATTGCTTTATTGAAACAACAACAACAACAAATCTATGATGCAGTGATTTTATTCAGGTCAAGGTCATCCGCAATCCTTGCACAATTTTTTTTTGATTCCACTCGTATAGCACGTACATATAAGATACCGGAATCCTGTGATCCTAACTCAAGCTCCAAATTGGTTCCACTCAGTGAGGGTAACGTTTGTGTGACAGGTGTCAGAATTAGAGCGCTAATGAGGGACAGTCACCGGCACCATCGTTCTTGTGTTCTCATTGCGTGCTGTACGCATCATGTTTCAGTTTCGTCTCTACAAGTTCCGTTATTCCGATTGCAAGCTAGGACACCTCCCATGAGGACTCCGCGTGCAGTGGCGTAGCCAGAGAGGGGGGGGGGTCGGGGGGGGGCACTCCCCCCCCCCCCCGACCGAGATGTTGTGTCGGGTACATAACGGTTCCGCGGTTACGTTTGAAAAAAGCTTGTATTTTTTTGGTGCGTGGGCATGATGAGCTTCATGAAAATGGGTTATAATAACTGCTTGGGCAATAATACGTTAGCAAAATCCCCCCCTCCCGTCTTCAGATTGGAGGCGACGGTAAACAAAATTTGGGTCAACCGGATGAGGTAGCGAGCCCGAGAAAAAAAATTCGGTACAATACATGTGTCGGTACTTTCACAAATTTGTGCCCCATCGTCAACAAAATCATGGCGACGCCTACGAGCGAGTCCGGAAAGTGTGTAGTTGTGTCACAGGAATGGAAAGATATTATCTAAATTGGGACTGCGCGAGAAATTAACGTTATTAGTCCGTCATAGAGAAGTGCTTGTAATGAAAGTAAATCTCAAATATCTCCGGACAACGGAGGGGTTCTATGGAAGTTTTGGCATCAGAGGGTCCGCTACATGTGTTGTTTTAAATATGTGTATCGTAATTGGGTTGAACTATAGAAACTAGCGAGAAATTGGACGTTTTTGTCGGGTACTTAGGTACTCGCAAACACGAAGTTAACACGCAATCTCAAAGGGCGTATCCATTTTCCCACAATGCCCTTTCGGTATTATTCCGTCTTGAGAATTTTTCAACACTGGTTTCAATTTTTTTTTTCAATTTAGAAACAGGAATTAAGTACTTACCGGACGCCGTAGGTACGCCACTGCTCCGGTGTCAAAAGCAGAAACCCACTCTCGTCTTCAGGCCATTATATTATACCGGATGTCTCAAAAAGAGAACCCTAAAAGCGCCTCTATTTCACGAAGAGAAAAAAGTAAACCATTCAAATTAATACACATCTCAAAAGTGCATTTCATAGGTTTCGGAACCGACACAATCTTTCCAAAAAAGGACACATATTGACGGAGTTATGGCAAATTGAAAATGAGTACCACTTTTCATGTGATCCACGGATTGTTACTGCTTACTAAAGTCTTTAGAAAAATACACATTCTCCAAGCACATTCTTTTGTTTCTGTTTCTTTTGTTTTTTTGGCGAACCAAAGGTCATGCATATATTGAAAATGTTGAGATTTCAATTATTAAATTCCAAGATCTTACCATTCTACTTTACTGTGCTGCTCTGTCTTCCACTTGGCGTCTCTTTGACGGATGCTGGCTTGCACTCTCTTTTCCATTTCATAACCTACTGCGAACATTCTTGTCCGTGGATGCTTGCAAGGGCAGCGGTTATTCTGTTGTGAAGTTGGCAAGTTGATGGTCCTCCCTATATGCTACACCTTTTACTCTTAATGTTCCCCAAATGAGTGAGTCCGGAGGACAAATATCTCCTGCCACCCAAGTATAGAAGTTTTATTAGTCCGCCGGACTCATATTCCACCTACACAACGGTAAAGAATAGCACACTCGATCAGCTGACTCTTCACGCAACATTAGTTTCAACGTGTATCGTAGTCGTGTATGGAACCCGGATTATGGCTCCGGGCGCGGACTAATCTCCGTTTAAGGTGTGGCAGGAGATATAGTCATCGGACGCACAGTTCGCCTAGTTTCACGCTTTATTCCATTGTCTTCTAGGGAGCCGGACTATGGTTCCTGAGGACCATCTCCTTTTACACCGGGACCCCCACTTAATCAACAATGCGGATTTTAATGATGTTGATTGGACAATCCCATTGGTGTGATTTGGTTGATTGGTGGGATTAAAGTTTGGAAACTTAAAAGTTAGCCTAACAAAATACCTGCGATGTCTTTAAACTCTATTAACGTCCCTATCTGTTTTTGAGATGTTATTTTTAAGTGTAAATATACTTATTCTTCCAATGGCCCATAGACTCCATTGAGAGCAAATTGAAGAAATTCATATTTTGTGAAAATGTGCCAGTGCCGCTTTAAGCCTGGTCTTTATTAGGGGTTTTGAGATGGCTCCTAAATAACCTCCGGTCATGTCGTACGCCATCTCGAAAGCCTTATGACCTATATGAGAATCTGCAGTTTAAAAAATTAAATGGAAGTTAACTATTAAACTGTTGGTTCTTTGGAAGGTGATAACGGCGTTCCTGAGTGGTGGTGCTGCTGTTTATTCATTCCATGTTGCTGCACAAAAATGTTCCAAGGATACTACAATTATTGAGCTTCTGAACCGCTACTTGTCAATGTTTGCGGCTTCTATTCATTGGCCTTTTTCGAATTCACCAGATCAAAAAGGCTTCTGAAAATCCACGCGAAGCACAAAAAAAGATACTGATGATGATTCTACAAAAGAATGCAGAGACTGAATACGGACGCAAATTTCATTTCAGCCACATTCTTTCTGTCACTGATTTTCGCACAGGACAATCATCTCAAGCAAGTACGAGCAATTGAGAAACTGAACGCACAGCGAAACGAAAGGAGCAAACAACGTTCTGTTACGAAAAAAC
The DNA here is from genome assembly GCA_023653785.1 of Ophioderma brevispina. NCBI lineage: Eukaryota > Metazoa > Echinodermata > Ophiuroidea > Amphilepidida > Ophiodermatidae > Ophioderma > Ophioderma brevispina. Next base: position 8,712 of record JAMKCH010033816.1, on the reverse strand, counting down.
CGATTCAATTCGCCTTAACCTCTGGCACCACTGGAAACCCAAAGATGATCCCACTTTCCGCAGAACGCAAAAGGCATATTCAAGCAACACAGTGCAGTCAATGACCAATGTTTAAAGGCAAATTCACTCATCTCGGAGGTGCGAGAACAGAGGCCGAAGCATGGCAAAATTTACATCCATCCGACTGCCGAGTGGTCAGAAGCGGGTATTTTAAAAAGCCAACTTTCAAGATTATCTGAAGAAGATATTAAAACCGTAACTTTCTTTCTCAGCAGCAGGTTATCGCATTTGTAGTGAGAAAGAAGCCATGTATGTACATGCAGTCTTTGCATTAAAAGATGAAACTCTGGGTTCGATCCAAACGACATTTTGCACCATAATTTGTTATTTCTTCAAAACAATGAAACCAATTGGCGAGATATTGTTCAGGATATATAGTCGGAGCTATCAAAACAGATTTAAATATTCCTCCTGACATCCGCAGTGAACTCAACGCACAGCTAAAACCTGACCCAATTAGAGCTGAGGAATTAAGACGTGAATTTGAGCGCGGTTTTGATGGGATTGCGACACGAGTTTGCCGCACATAAGATGTCTTTATTGTCTAACATCACCTACTTTTCAGCTTTATGTCGACATTTTGGAGAAGAAATATGCCAAAGTTATGTTATCGGCTCTTAATTTTTTTTTGTTTGTTGGTTGGATTTTTTTTTTTGTGTGTTGTGGGTTGTTTGTTTGTTTTTGGTTTGTTAGTTTGTTTAATTTTCCTCTGTACCCGTACGACCCCTTGGCGGCCCGGGGATCGCCTTCCCGATTTTAGCCCCCAAACCCACTCCCGGGTTGCTAATTAGGCTGAGAACAATAACTTAAATTTTAGGTGAAGCTGGAAAAAATTGCAATAGAATTTCTCTCACCACAATGCATTTCTATATAGTCCCCAGAATGCCATACTAAAAAGTCCAGAAAAATCCAAGTGGTGGAAATATGACTAATTTGCATAAATCTAAAATGGCCGCCAATCCTAAGATTTTTTGCAAGGAATGTTGTTGTATTGCTTAAGTAAATACTATGTTGGTCACCTAAATGCCACATTGTTTATATTATGAAGATATTATTTATTGTCTTTCTTATGACAGACACTTTTCATGCTTGGCATAATTGTACTGAATTTCCTAATTCAAAATGGCCGCCAATTCTAAGATTTTTACACTGTCCTTATTTGCTTATTATTTTGGCACCTAAAATGCCTAAGTTTTATTACATTTATGACTTTATTTTTATTTGTCTTAAAGAGGCACCATACATGCTTGGTAGAATTATAGCTAATTTGCATAAATCCAAAATGGCTGCCAATTCTACAATTGGAGCAAAATATCAAACTTTGAATCACATCTATTATTGCACTTAGATTTGCTTTCACTATCACTATCATTGGTTATTTAATTCCCACAGCATCACCCACCTCCGTCTTACACCCACACACACTCATACCCCCACACATCCCCCCACACACACACCATTATCATCGGACATGCAAACTGCTAATGCGAATCTGTAATTGAATATACTTATTACCGTCAACAAATTTTGATTCTCGATTGAACACATTTGATTCTGACTGAAAAGTTGGTATATCGTTTGAAAAAAAATATCAATCAATAAACCATGTTTTTTAATTGAAAAACTTGGAATTTCGATTGAAAACCTGTATTATCTTCAATATACCTAGTTTCCATTGGAAAATAATAGGTTTTTAATAAATAAAAAAACAGGATTCACGCCAAGAGAAGAATCCAACTTTTTTCAATCGAAAAATCTGGATTCTCGGCGATACACCAAGCCTTCGTCTATAGAATCCAGGTTTATCCACTGAGAATCATCTTGATCGTCTTAAGATTCCTCCTAAGGTTTGCAGGAGTTATGCAAGATAGAATTGGAAGGCAACCGCTAAATAAGTCTCATTACATCATTCAGAATGACATCAATCTTGTGTGAATGTACATTGTGACTCCATACTGGTGCGATGTATTCAGCAGTTGAATATGCCAAGGCAACAGTTGATGCGTATGAAGTGTCAAAGGATGCGGTCCATTATGACGCCAAGGTACTTGGTGTTGGATCGTGTGACAGTTTTTCTCCATCCAAAGTGATGTTAATTTCTCTTTTAGCGCAGTGGTTTGCAAAGTGGAAAACAGAACCGACAATCTTGGGTTTGCATAGTTTCTAGTGCCATCGGTGGAAGAATTGACTTTCGGTGATGAGTGATATGGTCATTCTGCAACACTGCTTCTAAGGCCTCAAAGGAATCAGCAGGTATATTCCAGGTACCATATCGTCTGCATAGGAGTACTGCGAAGAAACTCCTTTCGGCATTCTGATACATCAATATTGAAGAGACTGGGTGCCAGGACAGAACCTTGTAGGACACCATCCTAACGTGTGGGCTTTCTACTGCATTGCCCTTTGATGTCCCCAAACCCCGGACAAAAGATCCGGATGAGAATATTAGAACTTGACAAGTTGATCAGGTAATATTTTGAGTAGCTTAAGATAGAGACCTCGATCCCAGACTGTATCATAGGCCCAGTTTCCCATCTTTTTAAATAACAGACTGCTCCAAACTTCTGCTCTTTCTGGAAGCTATCTCGATGTCATTAACTAATCTTGCTATTTGATCAGTTGTTGATTACCATCTTCGAAAGCATTTGGGTGGAGGGTAGCTTATACATGTGAGATAGCAACTCTTTGGCTCGTTTGGCTGGTTGCTTGGGCTTCAAGATGGCAATGACCTATGAAGTACTTCCATCTAGAGGGAATTGCTGAGTATCCCATACAGTCAGAGAAAGAGGTGGGAGCCACCGCACAGCTTCAGGTCCATATTCTTCAATTCTGTATGGATGTTGTATTGCCTGAGCTTTCCCATCCTGAGAACTTTGCTCCTTTGGGAACTCTGCTATAAAAAAAAAGCTACATCGTGGCCAACTGGTAATGACCATTACATTTAAGAACATTTGTTTACATCTGGAAATTCAATCATTGTGGTTGATTTACTCTAGGGACTTCTATTAAAGTGAGCAATGGCCCCCCTGAGATTACAAGTCCAATTGCCACTTTCCATAGTTGACAAGTGCTGAGCGATTCAATTTGCAGCGACAGGACACTGGATCTACGACGTGAGCTTTGTGACAGTGTTCCAGCCTTTAGCTTGAGAGGTAAAGTTGATATTATTGATATCTCCCCTCCAATCTGGAACGTCTCTTTTGGCAAGCAAATCCAGTAAACTATTATTACCCTTTTCTATTGCCTCTCAGTATCGCTCGGTATTACACATCAATTTATACAACTCATCACATTCTTTGTCTCAACAGTGGGTGTAAGGATTTTGCCTCTTGGAATTGAATGTTTACTGCTTGGTGAGCAAGCATAGAGCAGAAAGTCACCACATGCGTTGTTGATGTTAGAAGACTGAAGTCGGTCTTGCAGCTTGGATTACAGTTCACTAGATTGTTTGAACTTGCGCCTTGGGCCAGTTGGGTTTCCTGAAGTTCAATCTTTTCTTGTAGAGCTGGCGATTGTGATCTTTTATGTCACTGATAACCAAGATATGGCAGTGGCTGATCTAGGGAATCTAGGGAGGATCTTTCTGGTGCAGCGAAATCGGATTTCCCGGGTGGCTGTTGACAGGTCGGGAGAGGAATGCCCATTGAGTGCTTGACTAAAAGTAGGTACAGCTTTACTATTAAGTTGGAGGTGTTAGAAAAAGTCTTCTCCAACATTAGATTTTTTATCAATATTTAATGTGCAATGCCTACTTTCAGCCATAAGGATCTATGCAAATTAAGTAATTTTAAAAAAAAAAAAAAAAAATATACAGAAATATAATAATATGGAATATGAATTTTTTAAGTCCCATCAAAAGTTGTCTGCCACATGTTCATAAAATTTTGTTTTTCACAAGTTTAAGATCAAATCAAGCTATAGGTAGATTCAACCCATCGTGTCACTGGAGGAAACGTTTTGGACAACGTCCGATAGTGGGAGAGGAGCAGAAATGATTTACCCGATTCACTGTTTGAATTTTAATTTCCATCCACTGCACATCCCCTTATTCAATGCCAATTCCTTCAGAAAAGTATAGAGGTGACACGATGGGTTTAAATCTACTATACTGTTAAATTGGCAGCCACTTTGGTTTTATACATGGCGTAACAGCGGGGGGGGGGGGGAGGGGACAGGAATGCCCCCCCCCCCCCCCCGATGACTTTGGCCTGGGAAAAAATTTGCAAAAATCATCTAAATCAGGCGTTTTTTAGCCCCTCTGACCGGGAAAAATTGGCATTTGACCCCCTGAGAGGGAAAATTTCCCAAGACTGGGAAATTTGCCCTCAGAGCGGGCAGGCCCGTTATGTCACTGGTTTATACACGCAAGGATAACCATGTTAAGTCAAAATACACTTTATAAAATTTAACAATTTATGTACTGCAGAGTAATATTAGGAGAAGAAATTACAGCAAACAATCATGAAACTCGAAATATGGCGGGCTCCATTTTGAATTTTATGCAATAGTTATGCTTCGCCAATCAGGTTATTATGTATTCTATTAACGTATGAGCAATTATACTTATGTAATGTGAAAACTATTTATTTTATGGGCCCTTAACAGCTATTTAAGGTCGTAGCTATCCAACAAATGAAGGGTAAAAACATCGCAATTAGTGGCCATTTTGGATTTATGCAAATTAGGAGTAGTTCCACCAATTGGATGTTTTTGGATTTTAGTATGGCATTCTGGGGGACCTTTTATATATGCATTGTGGTGAAAAAAATTTCTATGCAATTTTGTTACAGGTCATATATCTATTTTCCAGCCTACAATGCTTATTGAATGGTTATCGATTGTACAAAAGTACACAATAATAGAGAAACAATGTTTTGGCCGTTTTTGAATCGAAATACTGTTTTTAGATTTTCTGAGAAGTAAAGATTTCGAAAAGTTTGTTGTTTTTGTATTTGTTAATGGGAGAGAGAATAGAATTTTGGTTCGAAAAAATGTAATTTACAAAATTACATGTAAATAGCAACTAAAAAGGACTAGGCGAGAGATTTGTGGCATCCCCTATATTTAAGAAATAAAGGGTTGTGCATGCACTATCAATTTATGGGCGAATAATATGTCAGAGGTCGAAAAAAGAACAAAATATGGGCGAAGGCGCAGCCAAAAAGCCATTATTTTCATTATTTCCAGTATTGCCATTATGTGATAAGTCGTAGATGATACATGCAAAACCCTTGATTTCTATTCTATTAATAAAACCAACTTGATTTAATAGAAATTGAACTGCGACCATTGCAGAATAAGGGCAGATAAAACTGACCAATCAGAAATGCCGCATTTTAAACACGGACAGTAGAGGAGAATAGAGTGATGCCATGATGTAGTGATTTCAATAGATTAGAAACTGAAGAATTTCTTACCTAGTATTTGGATACAGAAGGTCGTAAAAAGTGAAAACAGAGGTGATTTGATTTGTTTTAATCAATATAAAACACGGGTTGAGTTTCATATTTGCTACAATAGAAAAGTAGAAATTTCACAATTTTGAAAAAAGTAAATAATCTCAGGTTATCCTTCAATGGGGGAATTTATGGAAAGCGCACATCAGTGCAAAAATCAGGGTTTTTACTTTTAAGGGACACCTTGTAAGTGAAATCTCTCGTTGGGCTTGTATATGTAATGAAAAAAATCACTCGGTGTGTAAATCTTATTTTCGAAATCAATCGGTTATTGCTAAGTTGGTCAATGATCATCAATGAGAAACCACAGGTTTCATTTTGTCAAAACTACAAATAGCCAGTCCCCCTTAACCAGATGTCAGACTGCTTTGTGTGGCTCATGGTACGTCATTGTGACGAAATTTAGAATGGTTGTACTATTTGGAGACAGAAAGAAAGGGAAAGAAGACATTCTAGCATTCCGTCGTACCAATGTATTGTATCGGAAGTTTTAAACATCCAATACATATAAATACCATTAATACCACCCCTCCCGTTTGATTTTAATATAAACTATGGAAAACAAAGGGGGGAGGTAACCACACACACAAACCGTGGTGTGTTGATACCAAAAAGGTCCCAATGACATATGATTACTCTGAAATCCGGTGGGCAAATACTTTAAATATTGGCTACGCAGAGGTGATCAAAAAACCAGAGTGGGTCAAACCGAAAAACCTATTCACATATTTTATAATCATTACATAGCGGTATACCATTCACTTATTAGAGATCGAATGGTACTTTTTCTGTCATGGCCACTGCCGGTAATGTAGGAGTAAAGTTATGTTACTACCAGAGGTCAATCAACAAACTACTCCCCCCCCCTTGTTATTACGGTTGTGCTGTTATACTCCCTTACTACATTTCAAGTGAAGGGTTGTTGGTATAAAATTGTTGGCCAACAATCTGGAGCGTAAACATCATTATCTCTTGATGGCAGATAGATCTTATTTATGAGTTCAGACCTCCTCGAAAGGGAAAAAGGTTGACACGAAATTTAATATCGCCCATGTGCTTGATCTTTTCATTTATGATGGTGTTGATGAAGACGTTCGGCCATTTTAGGCCGCATACAAAATTATCAGATTCTCGTAGCCCTACCTCAGTCTCGTTTTTTTTGCGATTGTTATTTTTAATTTTCTTTACATTGTTATGTTTCAATCCTGAAATTATTGACGGATTTGATAGCCTACTAATTGTGTTATTAACAACCACAGTCACTTTCATGTGATTTTAGGGACATCTGGGGGGGGGGGGTTTACTCCTCATAACTTTAAAATTAAAAAAACAAACCATTTTCCTGTGCGGCTGAAACGTTGGTGGTGGCATATCAATTTTCGGCGCACGAAACAGCCATGTTTAGTGGCATTTAGTAAACAATGTAAAAGATAAAAACCGGCCTCCATCCTCACTTTTCAGGGGCCATTATGATTTGATTATGATCTGATGTAGAGACCCTGCAAAACTATAATCCAATATGTTAATTTTTTTTAAACTTTGAGATCAGAATCTGTCTTTATGACTAACTAAATAGTCTCTTTAACAGTAAATTATGTTGATCGGTAGAATTTGGTTATCAGTATAAAAGGAAACAAAATATTATATTAGTGTCACGTCTGTAAGCAGAACAATGTTATACCGTGATTGGTTGTTAACCCTTTTAAGCCTTGTGATTCTGTATAGGGTGTTCCACATAAGTCAGTGGTTTTTGATATGACTACCAAATGACCCAGGCTTATTTGGAAAGCAATCTTAAAAAAAAACTACTGACCTAGGACTAGGGCTTCTTTAGCCTTCATTTGGATGCATTTTTATGCTGATTCCGAATATGTCATTGAAAATTGATTTTAATTTTTGATTTTTTTAAATAAAAATGTTGATAATGTTGTTAAAGGTCCATGGCACGATCGCTAATAACCTCGTCCCAGCAGCCCCAGATTTTACCGGAAGTGGTCAACATTTTGGTAATCTTAGAAGAGAAAGCACTTTTTTCTCATTTACCTGTGAAATTGTAGAGCCAAAGGATGTTTGGTTTGGAAGGTATGAGCGAAAAATTTGGCCCATTTTGGTCAGACCAAATATTAATTTTCCCAGTACTCTATGGGACTTACAAAATAACGTTTTAGCTCTCGCATTCACAACGGATGAAAATATCGGCGCGCGCAAAACTTTACAGTGGGGGTTTTGGGACGGCCCAATCATTATAAGGATGAAAACTTCATATCTTAAATCGGGCCATCCCCTTTATAAATATTAGCGTTTGCTGGTCTCAAGGCCACTTTACAGGCCAGGACTCTTCTTAACAAATTTCCAGGACCCGTGCTAGGCATTTCCTAAGCCCTCTCACGCCAAGAATTTTAGCAGTAAAAGATAACCTGTAAAGGGACATGGCTGCCAGTACATTTTGTGGGCACTAAGACAGACTCGACGATATCGGGTTACAGTGTTTATTGAAAAACAGCATAGAGGCGAATATCTATATATATATATATATATTATATAATATATATGATATAAAAAAACAAAACTGAGTAAAGAATCATTGGCTGAATGAAGCGGGATTCGAACCGGCGACCTCTGGATTGCGAGGCCAGTGCTCTACCAACTGAGCTTTTCAGCCCTTGTGTTGGCAGTTGATCCCCTAATTGCCAGCCATCATATTTACTCTGAATCAGCTAACAGTATTTATATATGTACTGCAGGATCAATATTGATGCACTCCCATGAAATTAAATTATTAAAAACCTATTACAGAAGATGGGAAAAACGGCCGTTGTACATTTACTGGATCAAATTGATGCACGCTGATAGAACGACAATTATTAAAACCAAACCGAGAGGTTGTAAGAATCATTGGCTGAAGCGGGAATCGAACAGGCGCCCCTGATTGCGAGAACCAGTGCTCTCCCAACTGAGCTTATTCAGCCCTTGTGTTGGCGGTTGATCCCTTAATTGCTAGCCATCTTCTTTACTCATAATCAGCTAACGAAATTAATGTACTGCCCGGATACATATTGATTGCATACTCACATGAAATTAAATTAAAACTATTACAGAAGATGGGAAACGGCACGTTTGTACATTTTACGGATCAAATTGGATTTATTGCACGCTGATAGAAAGACAATAAAACCAAACGAGAGTATAAAGAACA